>BQKZ01001032.1:45792-68848 GCA_036244855.1 Temnopleurus reevesii
CCACCACCACCACCACCACCACCACCACCACCACCACCACCACCTCCATCATACCTTGTACTGGCCATATTCCACCTCCATCGGACTCCTATCTTCTTTCTGGACTCTCTGCCCCGTCTCATGGTGGAAGTTCTCTTCAAAGTCTTTGAGAACCCTCCGCAAACGACGCTTTTCGTCTGCTGCTTGGTCTCTTCTTGTTTGAAGCTCCTCCCTAAATCAGGAATTAAGATATGAATGAAAGATTGTAGTATGCCACTATAAGCATAATATAAAGAAGAGAAGGAAGGGGCAGTCCACCCTTTTCAGAGCATTTTTAAATTATAACCCATACCAGGACCTTTGGTGACATTTTGGCAGGGTTTGTGGATATCCATAACACTGCACTGGGCATTGTAAAGTTCACATAAACATTAAAAGAAAAAGGGACTTAGAATTTTGAGCCTTCATCCGGTATGTGAAAATACATGTTGAATTTACCAAATCATTATTGTGATGTTAAGTTGGCATTCTTTATTCTGTTTATGACATATTCCATCTTGGTTAATGCAGAATCTTAGTTCCTCTTTCCTGTCACAGACATGCAAACCACTACAGAATATCTATAAGATTGGAATGCTAATAATAATACTTACAATGAAGCTTCATGGAAAGCCGCACTTGCTGGGCTGAATGGGGAATCATTCCGGTAACTATCATTCGGACTCTCGCACATATCCTCTGACGGCGACCTACCAGATGACCTTTGACTTGGAGAGACCATCTGGGTCACACGGAAGTCCGTTGTTCCGAATATTTCATCTAGAGCCTCGTCCTCTTGGTCCAAGCTGTCGTACTTGCTGTGGACGGGACCCTGCGTGGAATGAGATAGAGATAGATGAGAGGGATATACATGTAATTACAGCACACTGCATAACAAATGGCACCTTACACTATAATTCTACATATCAAATAAAGGAGTCTCCTTGTGAATGTGCTAGCAAATACATCAAACAAGAATGAACACAAGGCAAAAATGTACTCTTTAAGCTAATATTTTTGCCTGCAGATATTTTCGCATTTTAGGACCAGTTTCACATTTTAGCGGGTTGTTATTTTTGCATTTTGGACAGTGTTTTTTCACATTTGAATCAGCATCATACAGCCGGGAAACCACAAAATTCGTGAAAATAAAACCACTGCAAAATTTTTAGCTTATACAGTAGCTAAAATGAATTGTTAAATCCCTGAGGAATAGCCTTCCCTACCTTCGAACAGAACCAACATTAGGGCTTGTCTGTACTTGTATTCAGATCTGATATCATGAATAGAATAGATGCATTAACATTAATTCTTTAATTGTACTCTTTATGTATTCAGATCAGATTTCATCTTAATTTCCCTCCTCCACTATCTCCATGGAGAAATGTATGTTATCATCGACTTATTTACTTTGTTGATAATTAATGAATTTATTGTATTATAATTGCTATTTACAACTACTGTTTTATTTTTTAAAATACTGTGAAATTTTAGCATGCATAAATTTTTAGCAAATTCACTGAATTTCAGATCTATTCGCATATTAGTGAGATGTTATTTTCATGTCGTGAAAAATAATTGTGCACCTGTCTATGGTCATTCTAATGAGTGAAAATTTTAGCAAATTCATGGTCGCGAAATTTGCAAAAATGAAACCCCAAGGAAAATTTCACCCTAGAAAATACCACAAACAAATACAGATATCAATGAAAATGATTATTCTAATCGACTTCTTACCAATTGTTTGGGGATGAACTCTCTTGTCTCTACATGTTCCTCTATAGTGTTCAGATCAGAAGGGTTTCCTTCCTCACTTATGCTTCTCCGTAACTCCTAAATTGCAATGAAGAAAAAACAATAAAGAATAAAAAGACTTCTCATATGAAAATGTAGCATGAAAATGTTAAAAACTCTTTTGTAAAGCAAAACAAAACTGTAGTCTTTTTAGATTAAAGATATGTAGACATATAGTGCTGTCACATTAATTCGCCCATCATATCAATACGTACATCATATAAATTTCTACAAAATCGATGAGATATTACAAATCTGACATCACCATCGTGAAGAGGGTTGTTTATTTGCCTAATGTGGAAATTTTCTTAACAAAAGGACCAAAAACAAAGAAAATATTGCCAAAAGATCGGCATATTTGCTTGCATTTGCAGAAAAACGCTGGTCTTGCGACACTGATCTGAAGCCTTCCGATTTTCAAACAATTATCATCAAATTTGTAAGTTAGCAGTCATATCATTCGATTCCTTGATATTTCGTGGTCAAACTAGTGTAAAAGTTTTCCGGTAAATCTTGTGCAAAACGGGCTCTACGAATTAATATGACACAGTTTGTTGACAAATTTCGCCATTTTCCAGCGTGGAGCAATACGATCGTTTCGTCAATCGAATTTTAATATCACGATATCTCCGTGATTCTTTTGTGAATTGATTTTATTTTTAAAAATATTTGAAGCCTAAAATATGTAGTTTCATTTCGTGCCAAGATTTTAGAAAATAATTTTGTATTTTAAGAGATATATTTTGCTAAGTACCACGATCTAAAAATTATCTAGAAAAACCATACGAAATAGTGTGACCCCATCATAATATTAGAGAAAAGCTCAAATCAATTAAATTCAAACAACTTCAAAATTCATCACATTACACTTTCAGCAAATACAAGCCGCCAAGTAATTTATCAAGCTCCATACATTTTCGAGAGAATACTATGAAATTTTAAAGATAACATTTGGAAATGTTCATGAAAGTTTGTTGATGCATCGATAGTAAAAATTTGAAGTTACCTTATTCTTCATGAGTTTCTTCAAGGTGCGATAACGATCATAAAGCGGCTTCATCACTTCTTTGGAAGCTCTTGATGTCTGTCAGGGTGAAAACAAGAAGGGGCACATTAAGAATTACATGATCATTCAATGTAACTGGTCATTGGAAAATTAACAACTATTACAAAATTGAAAATAAAGAATCTAATTTTAGAAAACTCTTTTTATTACAGCTTTATTTTCATTGGGTAATTTCATCAAATAAACAAAGATGGATATTCTAGTCAAGAGAGTCCTACAATATAAAATACAGACATATGCACAAAATATAAGTTTGACTAATTTTGAATGATGGCTATTACAAACTGGGGTGAAAATCTCTATTGTTGAAACTATCCTGAAGAGGGTGAAAAATATTGATGAAAAATAAAATTCATCCTAAAATGTGGTAAACTATAAAATGAAATGCACAACACACATATCTTGGTATGTTTAATAATATGGAAAAAGGTAAAGAAGAAGTTGTAATTTTGAAGGGGAACTAAAGGAAGAGTTGTATCACAGCCATAAGAAGGAACTGGCAAATAGGGAGTGTTTCTCACTGCCATATGTGCTCCAATGAGTGGCAATCAAACCAGATCATCCACATGTAAACTGCAAGATATCACTCAGTACTGCATAAGAACTGATAAATTGTTAATAAATTGGAAGTTTATTCTCTTGGAACATGGTATATGTTGCAGTAAAGTATACACTTTTCAGAGTGCCCTCTCATGGCTGCCATGGGGCAAATTTGAACATAATTTCTTACCGGTCTGCCATATTTACTCTCCAGTTGAAGCAGTGATTTCTGTATGGCTACTTTCTCTTCTCTGACCTCATCCTGGGTCATCTCCTACAGGACAAAATACAAGATTTATGATGGATTAGGTTAGAGAGCAGAATATTGAGACTAATAATGGTCAACATCCAGAAAGATTGAAGGATGTAGACAGCGTTACCATGAGAACACATTATGTGATAAACAAAGAAAATGATTTCCACATCTAAATATTAATACCATAATATAAAAAACATCATAATTCAAACCAAATGTGATTTCAATTGCTTCAAAATTGTGGAAATAGTTCACTCAAAAGTCTACTTTGTAAGAAAATATCTGTATACCACATTGCTTTTGTCAAATATTACATCTATACATGTTTCATGTGTATCAAGTTCAAACTCCATTGCTGAAATAAAGTGGGAATTATTAAATACAAGAATTTATATATTTGAGGTTACCATGGCAATGCTCAATCTTATATACTTACACAAATCTGACCTAAATAGCCTTATGTCTTTGGTAAACAACTGGAGTCTAAGGACAGAACCCTGTGGCACACCATATTTTGATGGACAATTGTATAATTCATCTCTGACGCAAACACGAAAGTGACAATCAGCATGACGCAAACTGAATAATTGTGGATGGAAGAAGGGAGTTTGATGAAAGAAATACTCACTAGAACATCAAAGCATCTCTTAGCATCATCCCGTTTCTCTTGAAGGCGCTTCTGGGCAAGGTTGAGGGCTTCTTTGAGGCCGGATAGGTGTACGGGTGAACCTCCGCCCCCTTCCTCCATCTCATTCGGTGAGAGGCGAGCTGGTAAGGTGCTATGGAGTGGGTTCTTTGTGTCTTTGGCTTCACTTTTCAAGGCTATAAAGATAAATGATACAGATATGGGAATAAAATACATGTAGGAAATCTGTCGCTGATCCCCCACGCCATCTCTACTAAACTTACAGGTTAATCGCCGCCCACTTCTCCCATCTCGTTCAGGGAGAGGCGAGCATTTGGCTTAAAATTAAGATTCTACTAGGATCGAAAGCTCAGGCTCTTTTTTTGCTTCAAAATGCCAAGAGTTAATTTGTTGTCTTAAAGACAAGTTCTCCATACCATATCCCTCAAAGATTTTCCTTAAAGTGGAAAAAGGAAGAAAAGGCCTAAGAAATTAAGTTTCATGCTATTAGAGAATTTTGTTCTTCCCAAACACACTGTTTCTTAGTTCATCACATTTAGACCTAGCGTTTAGGAGAAAAACAATTTTGAAAATCCTGGTCAGATGTATTGAGAAATACGCAAGTCGTGAGGTAAATTGAACACACTCGGTGACGTCATGGAAAAAACATCGGTTGAGCGTGTAATAAACGACATACAGTATACTATTGGGCAGGACGGCCGCGGGAGGGGATTCCTAAATCAAATAGCTCAGTGACAAGTTATACTGCATTATGTGGGCAATATGGAATTAGAAATGTAAAGAAATAACATCATACTACATATCACTGCCCTTTTTCTGAAAATATATTACCATTTTATTTGCACTAATAAAGTATTTTATGTGTATATGGGATGGTCGAATCGACTCAGGATAAGAGCATATGGGTGAACGTGTATTACGTACGTACGCGTGCAAATATACGGCAGTGCGAAGATTCTCAGTTTTGATTACTTCGACGCGTTTATCATCATTTTCGAGACTTGTTTATCAGTTTTTTTCCGGGAGATTTCTCCCCAATGTAATTAAGTTTTCGTAAGAGAAAGCAGCAAAAACTTGGAGTATTATTTCTACCGTATTTGTATCGCCTTTGTTAGTTTTCATAATCATTTATGAATTTTAAATCATTTGTGACTTGTATATTTATCGGTGAAAATATCGTTTTGTTGTGGACCGTGGGTGTGAAGAGCAGTGTTAACGGACTGTTGTGCGATGGAGCCCCCGTCTGACCGGGGGAGCGAGACGCCGACCGATACATTGCACTGTATTTTCCGAAGAATTATACAGAGTATCTGCTGAAACATCGAACTTGGAAGAGGAAAAATGCATGATTATACCGTTATTAAGCCCGTTCCGTCATGAAATATTGACACAAATACAGAGTGATAGCTTTTTTTAAAGGACATAACATTCAAATAATTGTCTCTTTCTGAAAAATCACGCAAATTACACAAATCTCAGATACGTGATGGCAATTAAGCGAATGAATGTGGATCGCACAGTACGAATGTGTTTGGAAATCTGGTCATCGTACCGTCATCGTTTAGTGGGTAAATTACAACGTTTTCATCGCAATTCATCTAAAATTTTGTGCCCATAAATGCTTTATGATGTAACAATCAATATGTTGTGAAGACATTTAAAAGTTTTGCAGAAAATTTCGAGCAATATAAAGTAAAGCTGTACTTTATGTACTGCGGCATTGATCTCTCCTATCTCGTCCATTGAATGGAGCAGACGACGCTCGCAATGTGTTTTTTCCGTGACGTCACACGGATACTCGAGAAAAGTAAAAGGGATTGCTCTCTGTGTGAAAATGATGCCCCTCCAAACTAAAAGTCTGATAACTCCACTTCTGGTGAGTCAATTTAGAAGGGGTAAAAAGGAGATTGTTCTTAAAACTACAGGCTCTCGGAATAAACGTCTCTCATTCTCATCCAGCCGCCCCTTTAACAGCATTTTGCTTTGCAAGTTTTGTTCCCCCTACCATCAGGCATAACAAAATCAATTCTTATAAATTGTTAGAGATGTTAGAGATTTCTGAGCTGTAGGTTTCTTACCTTTGAGTTGTTTTGTCGCCCTCTTGAGTTCACCGATCATCTTCCTGATCTCTGGTTGACTAAGCTTCTCAGAGTGACTTGGCTGCAGAGGAGACAACAAAAAAAAAAACCCCATGAAAATCATACAGTCATATCATTTTGTCATTTACTATTTATGTGACATATGATTTCTGAAAGGAGGGAAACATATTGAACAGCCCATTAGCTTTAATCTACCGGTATGGACAAAACAAAAGACCCTATACATGTAGCTTTAGATTCTCAAATTAACTTGGCTGCAGAAGAGAGAATAAACAAACAAAATGATGTTGTCATTTACACTATCTGTGTTATATAATTTTTGAAAGGAGGGAATCTCACTGAACCGGCTCCAGCTTATGAACTACAAGCAATAGAAAGCACTCTACAGCAATAGCTTTTCACAGTGGATTGGTTGCAGAAAAAAAAAAAATAATAATTCAGTTCATTCTTCATGTGATGCATAATTTCTGAAAAGACACTGTATCAGATAATAAAAAAAGCGTAATATCTGATTTTCATTAGCATTTCATTGTGTTATTTTCAGTTTTTGCGATAATTTGCAGCCCTAGCATGACGTAAAAAGAATCAGAATAGTAATATATTTACCTTTGCATGGTACTGCCGCTCAAAATCCTCCTCGTACTGCTTAATCTTCTGTTTGAGTGACCGCACCTGTCTGGTCAGTCTCTTGATGACCGCTACCTGGTCATCTTCATCCATCGAGCTCTCCGACCGCTTGCTTGAACTGACCATCAAACAGAAAATAGATAGAATTTTATAAAAGGATAATAATACTACAAGGTTCTTATATAGCTCACTTTCCATCTTAATTAGATATTCAAGGTGCTCAGGGCAAATTAATTGAAGTAATGAAAAGCGATGACATAAAAAGTCTAAAGGCACTTTAAATAAATAAGTATTACCACACTTACCATCCTAATTATATACTCAAGGTGCTAGAAGCAAATTAATTAAAGTAATGAAATACAAGGTAATGAAGGCCAAAACACACCTTTAAATAAATCAGTGTTAAGGTTGCCCTTGAAGGACGAAAGTGATGTTGAAGTTTTCAGGGTCTGTGGTCGGGCATTCCACATAGTTGGTCATAAATGAGCAAATGCTCATTTCCCCCAAGATCTCCTCGAAATCGGATCTTGTAAAAGATCTTAATAATGATATTATAATAGTGATGACAATTATGATGATGCTGATGATCGTAATGATTATGATAATGATGATGATGTTGATAATAATATCATTAATTTCACCATGCTTTTTGAGTGTCGGTCGCTGTCAATGTGTGTCTGTGTGCTTTAAGAGACAAAAATAGAATACAAATGATGTTGTTTCATGTGGCTAAAATGAATTAAAATTGCTTTTTGAAGGGCTTCACTAAGGACTTAACTTAGTTGCTGACGATGGGTGAATTTTTGATTGAAATTCTCTTTACAAAAATGGACTGAGATATGATAATTATCACTTTGATTTGATTTATACCACATGATGTACACGTAACATAAACTTTATGTAAAATAAAACAAAAATCTTCTTGTAAGTTAGAACCTTTCTTAAGACAAGATCTTTAGAAACAAAATTATTTAGCAGTAAGGTTTCTTCATGTCTCTCCTTCTGAGTGAAAATAAACATGATTCAAGAAGTTATACAAAAGTAGTAAAATTGTAAGCATTCTGAAATGTTAATGCGAATTAATAGCAAATATATCAAGGGAGATAGATGGATGTATGAAGGTATCTTGTAAAACATATAAATTGACCTCTGATTCTTGGTTAGGCTCTTAGAAAAATAGTTTTGTTGCCCTCAACCAACCAAACCTCAGAAAATGGCCCAACCTGATTTAATTTCTGAAAAATCACAGTAAAGTTATAGATAAACATGTAAAATACAACCTTAAAAGTGATTTTTTTTTTGGCTTTTCACTCCCCTTGAAGTCTCATTTACCTCATGAATTGTGTTAAAAAGTAAAACATAGTGATTACTAAAAAATCTTTTTCTGAATTTCCAATGCTTTTAGAAAAATGGCATTTGAGGGGACCCAAACGATTTTTCTATCTTGGCCTTATATGCAAGAATATACTTAAGATTGGCAATTATGGTTCACTATAGTAATTGTTCAATATATATAAAAAAAAAATAAATAAACAGAAAACATTTTAAAGACTTTTGCTTATCAAAATATGCAACAAGTATAACAGTTAAAAGCAGAAATTTGTACTTTGCTTTTTCTGCACAAACAAGCTTGTAATTGAAAAAGGAAAAATCAAGATAAGAGAAACATAGAGAATACATCTAAAGGGTAAAAAAGGGTAACACTTTAAGGCAATATTAAAGAGTATAGTCATATGATGTTAATACATGGAACTACATGCATGTATGATGGATTGACTTTGAAATCAAAAGAAAATATCTATACAGGGGGTAAAAATACAAACAATAACAACACTTTTTGCTTTAATTTAAAATAGTTTCTAGTTATTAGGTAAGGAATTCTGTAAATTGGTTAACAATCACATTTCAAGATGTAATAATAATAATTCCTTAATAACCATAACTAAAATAAAAACAATAACAAATAAAATTCTGTACATTAATGAATAATTATCTTTTGAAAGTTGTTACTGAACGCAACTAAAATAGGAAAAAACAACAACAGATAATATTTTCATTACTAAATGATAGATATACATTAAATTTGGGTCTTATATTAGGGTACAACACAGGGTACATATAGCAGCAATTGCCATAGCAATATTTTCATTTGCTTTCTGCTTTTAGCTCATTTAGGAGCACAAGTTATGCAATGCATGGTTTACAAGCGATCTTGTGTATTTCAATACTTTATAGGATTACATGCGTTTTGCAATATGCTTTCTGCTTTTAAAGCACAATAGAAGCAATTCGATTTTAACAATCAAAGTCAAAGGACTATGTACATGTATTTTGCAATCTGCTTTTAGCTTTTAGCTTTTCACATTTTAAAAGCACAAATGCAGTTTTATGGTTTAGAATAGAATATAATTAATTTGATTTTAACAATCATAGTCTACACCATTTATATTTTGGGATATTATTATCATAACACATGCATCATTAATGGATAATTTTCCCAATCGCATATGGCTCTCCGAATCTGAAAGCCTGCAGCGCACTAGTTATTTTGGCCCAGATTCTTGGCACAGGTACTTCCGGTAATATTCGCGCGTTTTCAAAAGTCTATAGGCTTTCTACGATAAACTTCGTCAGCGGCTTGTAGTGTAATATTTTTTCATCGATTTTTACAAAAAAAAGCATCATTTTATATATTTTTCTTTCATATCTGCATTTATTTGTTATATGGGTTTCTTTTGCGAAGAGGCCCAATGCTGGGCATTCGACTCAAAACGAAGAAATTACGCTAAATACACATGGATTGAAATTTCGTATATAGTATACAGTGAAATCAAGATGGATCCTGGAAGTGAGCGTGCCAAAGCCAAAGTGCGTGATATCAGCTATATGCGATGGGGATAATTCCACAAATGAGGAGGCCAATTTGTAACATTTTGGTGTCCCCCTTACATGTACATTGTGAACCAATTTTTTTTTCATAGCCCTGTGTTCCCGGTGAAGATTTATTTAATCGAGGATGAAATGTCGATTCAGAATCTGCTAATAATCTCATTCTACTGTTTGTATCTACACCAAGCAGGAGACACCATAAATAAGATGCAAATTCAAAGGGCAAAAGATGAATTCCTCAAAATAAAATTATTGTAATTCATCCAACCTTCCTTTTTGTACAGGAATTGTTTTGGGACGGCATATGTTTGCAAGTGTTTAGCAAGCGAATGAAATTCCTGAGATTAATTGTGTAAAGAAATCTTACACAACCAACTGTAAAGACAGTCCTCGTTTTTAGCATCATAATTAAATGAGCGAATGTTTGATGCTCAAATGGTAAACAGACAGTCAAACCTGTCTATAGTGACCATTCAAAAGATAAAACATAACAATGGCCTTTGTAGACAGATGGTCTTTATAAGAAAGGCACAAGGGTCATCACCCAAGTATATGATTAAGGGTCGCGGGATGATATCGATAGAAATTCATATAAATTTCTTTTAAATGAGAGTTCAAAATTTGAGAGGGCCAAAAAGTGTGAGACTTCACCGTACATTTGAGACTCGTTAGGACTGTTCTAAAGCACATATTTTGGTCTTAACGGTATGCAAGAAGAGTGGTGCCATCTAGAGAGGTGACCACTTTAACTAGCAGTTCATGTGTGGCTCCGTAGTAGAGCGTCTGCCCCATGAACGGAAGGTTGTGGGTTCGATCCCCGGCCGAGTCATCCCAAAGACTTATAAAAATGGGACCATCTGCCTTCTTGCAAGGCGCTCGGCATTTAAGAAAGAAGAAGGGTAATAATAACTTTATGTTATGCAGGGCCCACTGGAAGAGCAGCTAGCTTACAGCTGAATGTGGCTACCCTGGGTAAATAAGATATATCATTATTATCATTATAGACAGATTTGACTGTATGTGAAGCTGCTAAAGCCTCGGTCACATAGGACCCCGGAGGCAACACGATTCACCCCGACTCGTTGTTCTGAGGTAGTTAACTGTGAATTAACAAAGAGTCGGGGTGAATCGTGTTACTTCCGGGGCCCTATGTGACCAGGGCTTGAGCATGATAACAGAAATTTTGCCAAAATATTTAACTTGCAAACTGTGACTTGCAACTGACCCTTCCTGTTAAAAGGTTCAACAATTACATTTTGTTGTCAATATAATTGCTATTTTATATGGAGAAATAATTGGGTTTAATTTGGAAAAAAATGCTTTAAAAAAGTGCATAATTCTAGCAGTTAATTCAAATGAGCGCCTCTCTCCAAAATAGATTTAAATCATATTCAAAATCAACAATCCTGTGGACTTAGTTCTAAAAATCATAGCCAATCTGGCAAATGAATGATTTAAATACAGCATACAAGTTAATAGTTCTGGCAAAATTGAAGCAATGGGCAGAATTTTTGAAAATATTAAAGCGGGTTTAAAAAACACAGACATGCAAACCTAAATTTGGAATCGTCACTTATTGCACTTAATTAGGGAGATTTAAATCAATATACAAATTGGCAAAGCAAAAAGAGAAAAAGAATACTAGAATTCCTGAGCTTGACTGTTATTCCTTTATGCGTCTCTTAAGAATTTAGAAAATTTCGTTTAAATCATTGCCCATCCCATCATCCCCCACTAAAGAACAAAGGGTAATGAAATTACAGATGCAATGCATTTTTTATTGGTTCTGTTTAAATAAAAAGACTCTTGAATCTTCATATTTTACTGAATTTTTTTCAATTTTGGCGATTCCCACTATCAATTGTAAAAAGAATATGTAAAAAGTAAGGATTCCTATTTAGGTTTGCAAATCTGGAGGGTGTTTCACGAAGCTTGTCGCAGTGACAAATTAGTCAGTGCTGATTAATCAACGTAATCCTTGATTCTGATTTGAAAAAAAAATCACAATCTTTGACTGTTGCTATAGAAACTGTCAGAAAATGATAACAAGTTTCATGAAACGCCCTCCTGCGGATGCGAAAAATGAAAGGAGTTTGCCACGGTACAAACCGAGGAAACATTTCGTGCTTGGAAACGGGCGAGGGAGGGCCCTCCATCATATCCCATGAGCCACTGCAAAGGGAAGTGGGAGGAACGAACAGGGTCAAAGGTCGACAACAACAAAAGTACAGTGGCCTGGTGCTCAAAATTGTCTTATCTTCATTTTCTTTCTACTAATTAATTTGTTCCCACTGATGATCAGATCCCGACAATTGATTTCTAACGGTATTATGATTAGACAGACCACCTGAGCGCTTTGAAACACCTGTATAAAGCACCTTATAAATGTAATTATTATTATTATTATTATTATTATTTCAAAAGCTTTGAATCATGTTATAATAATGATTAATATAGCTCTTAATTCCAAACAGGTTAAAAACACTTTACATAGTGAATGCATTCCCATTTAGTTTTAGTGGATCGTTTGTGGTGACAATAATATCATCGGGCACTTTAACAAGCAGTTTCAATTAAGGCTTTAATTTCAACAAAATAGTTTCAATTAGGGGTAATAGAACAAAGGCTAAATGGAATCAATCTGCTCAGGTATCCATTTTATCAGACTAGTCTTTGAAGAACTTGGACAGTCAATTTTTTTTAAATTTAATTTTGTTCTGTTATTTTGTAAAGTGCAAAATATGGTTCATTCGTTATCAATTATTTTGATAGGATAGTCGGAAGTTCCACTTGTTATGACTTGTTATGAACCTATACTGTCATGAACAGTCTATGTTCACAGGTGCCATCTGTAACATACTTCATTTAACAGCAAAAAGTCAAAGACATGACAATTTTGAGCAAGAGACCCTGGAAATATATATATATAGCACAAATCTCAGGAGCAAGGGAAAGAAATATTACAAAATCATTCAGGAAATAATTACGTGTTTTATCAGGTGGAACGAAATAATTACGTGTTTTATCAGGTGGAACGAAATTAGTAAAAGCTTTACAAGTATAAACCAAATAATATTGATATCAATCAGAATTATCTACTCAAGGTTTAACAGATGCAGCTGTTGTCATGTTAAATCCGTCAAAATATTCATACATAGTGAAACTCAAATTAAATCAAAACTTAACAGGTCAAATTTTCAATCAAAATTCTTTCCCTTTGTTAAGAAATGCATTCATGGGTTATATGTATATTCAACTACAGCTATTTGAAACAAATACTATGTTTAGTCCTATACAGTATGACATGATTGTGGTTTACTGCATATTTATTGAATTAATAGGGATTACATTTACAGTAAATCTGCTATGGAAATATTGACCAGATTAACCATAGAAAGGAATGAATATAATCCAATGAGAGATGTTAAAAATGATTCATGATATTGATAGTTAATAGCCCCTAAATATTGCTCACTATACAAAGAAACTCAAATGTACTAAACAATATCATTATTAAAAAAAGACAAATAAATAAAGCACAAATATACAATTAATTAGGAAATACAAAAGATAGCTTCCAAAATAAACCTTTACAAAATCATAGAAAACAATTCTAAATGATCCATCTATACCAAAGTAAATGAAGCCACATAGAAAAAAAACTCAATGTGATACAAAAAAAATCATATTTCTTTTACTTAGATGAAATACTAACATCAGATGAAATACCAATATTAGTAAACAAACTATAACGATGGATAGAAAAAAAAAATCTAGCTAAACCTTGCATTAAACACAATTAGCTATAATAACGATATTAAAACCATTTGACTTAAACTCTCCACCAATAGGAACAGTCCAATTAAGGAATCTGAGGCCTGATATTATGTACCCCTATATATCTGTCCATTGCCCTAAACATAGAGGAATTACACAGAGCACTAAACCCCAGAATCTTCTATATCCACCCCCCTCTGATTGCTTCAGAATTTTTTTCCAGGAGAAACTAATTGACAAGACATTTTAGGGAGGGAGACACAATTTTCTCTATCTCTGAATTTGAACATGCATAGTGCTCTAATTTTTAGTCTCTCCTTGGATGTCAACTTCCAGTACATATTTTGAGGTATGAATGTTTTTGTGAACTCAGACCAGAGACCAGAGAAAGTAGACCAGAGATAGTATTATGGGCATTTTATCAATATCATAAAGTGATTTCATTTCATATGGCAGGTGTGTAGCCAAGATGCACTATAACGCCGGTGGGGTGGGAGTACCATTCAGTCCCTTCAATTTTCTATGCCTTTTGTCCATTTTCATATTTTTTCAAATTTTTACAGGGGTGCTAGCCCCCCCCCCCCCTCTGGCACCCCCTCCCCATTTGGTTACAAACTTTTATTGGCCAATAGGGAGAATTGTGAGGTATAGCACATTATGTGGGGTTAAGCTCTCTGTGCAATCCCTCTACATTCAAAGCAAGGACAGATATGCAGGGACAGAAAATATCAGGTCACATAGTCCTCAACTGGACTAGAACAAAAGAAGCCAGAATCTAGCACGGACAAATCACACAAAGCAATAGTGAAAGCAGAGGCGATTCATTTGCTTGAACTGTATGATACCGTAAATCCCAACAAAAAAATGCAATCAGACTTTTGGAACTGACATACTTAACGGGTGTGGATTATTTTTTTAGAGAGGAGGTGCTTTAGATATAAACTTTGTTAGCTGCAGTGAAACTATTCACCTTAATCAATTTTTCAATAATAAAATAGAGTACGTTCATAGTTTGTTTGAATAAAATCCACAGAGAAATGCCTCATTCCTCGCACAACAAAAATGGTGCTGTGCATTATCTTTTTTTGCCCGCACACCGCCTCACATGCAAAATCAATGGGAATCCACATTGCCCGAAAGTCATATGTCATTTTTATTCCAAGTTTGCACTTGGATGCTCTAGGCATCCGTTGAATAAAAGTATTTTGCTCCGCCATCTGGCAGCGCGACAAACAAATTCACATATCTTTGTAACCAATTGAAGCAAATTGAATTGTATTTTCCACAAATTGCAAATTTATTAGTTATATTTTCATACTTTAAAATTACAATTCAATTGATAAACCCTTTTTGTGTTGCATTAATTCTGAAGGTAAAGGCACTGCAGAAACCGCGCACTGGCAATTGTGTGTACTCTCTGAGTTTACAAACAAAAGAGCACTTCCCATAGACATGTGCAGTTGTGCCGAAATGCAAACAAAACTATTCGAGTGTTAACTATTCTTGAGGTTATCGTTGCAAAAGTCTGACTGTAATTTTGTCAGCGACACACAGTACACTCATATACGCTTTAAATACAGGCACACTAAATATGCATGGGTGTATATATATTGAGAATATATAACGCATATATAGTCACCTTCCGAAGGTGGGAGGGGCGTCTTTTGCCCGGGGGGAGAGTGGGGCGTCGTAAGGTTCGTGCTGTAGGAGACTGTGGGGGTAAAGAACATACACAGAGCCAATTCAACTCCACATGTTCTATTTAATAATAAATCCTTGCAATGATGTCAATATGAAACAAAATGTAATTTCATAATATTCAGAAATATTTTAAGTGCAAGAGAGGGAATTTGAACATTTGACTGTCAACATTATGCAAAAGTGGAGAATGTTACAGTATTCCAGTAGCTTTTCATGAACAAAATCTTTTCAAGGTTTTGGATGACAAGGTTTACGATCTAAGTTTTTGGTTTGAAAGTGATATCTGAAAGTCTTTAGCATCCATTTTAATAGCTATTTTTAATGAAAAGGGATTCCAAACTCTGACTATTTAAAAAAAGCAAGCCACCTTTGCAAAATGTTCACAAATTAACCCCCACTTAAAATGTAGACAATCTGCGTCATTCACAGTGTAAATATTAATATCTCACACAATTACTTTTTAAGTGGGGAAAATCTTTCACAAATTCTACTAAAAAATCACACATTATTTAGTTAAAAAGAGGTTCTCTACAAACATCACACGTTATTCTACTTGAGAAGAGACAGTCCTTAAATCTTAATTCAGTTGAAACTGCATTTGGCCCCTTTTGTCAGGATCTCTATATGATCTAAATCTGTTTTACTCCCACAGTTATCAGGAAAACAAAGATTTAAAATGTAATCCTAAAAAAGGAAAACTTATATGGATCCTATAATTGCTCACATACATTCACATAAAATTATCACAATAACAACATGCATTCAGATATTCAAACACCTCAAACTCATGCATCTGTATGTATTAATATAGGGGGTGTTGCTAGAAAGTTGAAATGAATTGCAAATCAAAAACAAATAAGTTGCTTATTGAAACAGGCAATTTCATTACGCATTTCATTTGCAAATTATGTGTGCTTCTAGCAAGGCACGTACGAATCAATGACTTTGCTTGGCATGTGCCATTTAACTGCAACTTACGATCAATTGCAACTTTCTAGTAACACCACCTTAGAGTCTTCCATATCCAGCCAAATTATTGTACTGGTCCAATCTATCCACATAAGAACGGTCAAACTGTATTACAGTTGGAGAGATATCAGTCATTCTGGATTATGTATACGGATAGAAATTAAAGTGTGAATAATCAAACAGCTGAACCAAATGTTTTTCATGTGAGAAAGTATAATAATAATAATAACCATATGCTTTTTCTCATGAGAACACTATTTGTTTCATATTTCTAGTGATTCACATTTTAAATTTTATCCCTCCTGTATATTATGGAAGGTTTCCATCCCCAAAATATTTGTTATTACTCGTATAACAATTATGTGTATGAAATTAACAAACCTGGTAATTGTTTGGAGTTTCTCAAGTCTTGAAAGAGTCTTACTTCCATCCACCATTCCGATCTCTCCTTCTCCTCCCGCGCCTCCTTTAGAAGATGCTTGTTGGCTCTGCCATGCCAATACAGCTTCTGAAAATACACAAGCAAAATCTCAATTTAAAACAGGATGAATATCAACATTATGACATTGGAAAATATACTTTTGGTAAAAAAAAAAAGGATATTTAAAATTTTCAGGGGACAAAGAGCACTTCTCATAACATTATACCTGTACATACTGGACAGAAAATATTAAGTGCAGAAACATTATAATAAATATGTGGGACTGGTATAAGCAGTTTAAGACTAAATTAAACTTGAAAATTTAAACTAAATACATTTTAAATGCCCTAAAAGGGGAAGAGAAAGGAAGTATAATTAATTCTGCAAGTATGACTTGAAAACATAGTAGCTCAATCAAATATGCCGATTATTCTCCAAACATTTTTTATATGCCATCTCGCAAAATAACTTTTAAAATGAAATACAAATGTGACACTCCTCTCTCCACATTAAATGCCCTCATTTGCTTAAACTTATGAAAAGCAATATTGCAGTCTGGGGAAAATTGATAAGCAGAGTTGAAACAAACATTATGCCTCCACCATGGTAAGGTGATGCTGGAGGCATAAAAAAAGGGAAAAGATTACATTGTGAAGGTTAATGACCTCATCCACTTCCTCCCAGGCTCCTTGTACCTTACATTCCTCCTTGTTTACAGATTACACCATGAAATCTACTTCCTAGTTATTTCTTGTACATATCCTACCTCCTGCAATTTACAAGCTTGCTATTGTTTAAAATACCTATCATGTAAATTGCATTTTACAAAGTGGTAAATTACATGCCTGTGTGAGTGAGTTTCCAAACTGTGTGTAAATTTCAGAAGTTATTTTAATTGGATAATCTACAAGAAAATTTGGTGAATACTACTCATAGCGGGCTATGCTAAACTGATATTGGTTTTGCAAAAACTAATCAATATTAAGACTTGAAAGAAATGAAGTAATACAAAATTCAATGAACATAATTTAACTTCAAAAACACTTCATGAATTTTCATGATAATTGCATTAGACAAAACAATGGGAGTTATTTCCTTCACTCGTTTTTTAGCAACATCATCCATATTTTTCAGTCTGAAAAAAATATCAAAATCAAGTAAAGAACTTATTTTTGCAAAAACAGAGCATATTCAGCAAAATAAAAGAGAGTATATTCCATAATTTCTGCCTGTCTTTTTCATTTATAATCTATTGTTCTCTCTCCCCTTGAGTTTTCCAACATAATACGGGTATTCAAACTGTATATTAGACAGTCCACCTGTGTGCTTTGAAACACCCATATACAACACCCTATAAATGTTATTATCATTATGTAGTAAATTAATGGAATATTTTTCTCCTATGATCGGCATACAGTAATCCCAAATCAACCTTTTAAAAAGAAAACCAGACCGAGAATTTTACAAAAGTTATTAATATACAAAGGATTTTAGGACACATTTGTTATTTAACCAAACAGTCACAGTTCAGAACAGACAAAGAAATTGGACAAAATAAACACTCCCATTCAAGCATTCACAGTAAATATATAGATGTAGATAACAAAAGGAATTTTCCTATNAACTTTATGTAAAATAAAACAAAAATCTTCTTGTAAGTTAGAACCTTTCTTAAGACAAGATCTTTAGAAACAAAATTATTTGGCAGTAAGGTTTCTCCATGTCTCTTCTTCTGAGTGAAAATAAATATGATTCAACCAGTTATCCAGAGGCAGAAAAATTGTAAGAATTCTGAAATGTTAATGCTAGTCAATAACAAAGATATCCAGGGAAAAAGATGGATGTATAACGGTATCTTGTTCAAAATATAAACTGATATCCAGATATTGTGGGACCTCTGATTCCTGGTTAGACACCTTCCCCCCCCCCCCCCCCCCCCCAAAAAAAAAAAAATTGTTTTGTTGCCGTCAACCAAATAACCTCAGAAAAATGGCCCAAGCTGATTTAATTTCTACTCTTCACCCAAGTTGAAAAATCACAGCAAATTTATAAACATGTGAAATACAACCTTAAAAGTGATTTTCCAATGTTCTTTGAGTTTTCACTCCCCTTGACGTCTCATTTACCTCATGAATTGTGTTAAAAAGTAAAACATATTGATTTAAAAAAAATCTTTTTCTGAACTTCCAATGTTTTGTTTTAAAGATGGTATTCGAGGGCAACCAAAAGATTTTCTCCTTTTAATTTGCCTCATAAGCAAGAATATGCTTTAGGTTAGCAGTTATGGTTCAATCATGGAAGTATAGATCCATGGTTCAATATAGCAATTGTTAAGAGTTATAAAAATCAAGCAGAATACATTTTTGAAAGTTTTCCTTATCAAAATATGCAACATATATAACAGTTGAAAACAGAAATGTGCACTTTGCTTTTTCTGTAAAAAGAGCTTTCAATTGAAAAAGGAAAATTCAATATATAAGGAAACATAGAGAAAACAGATAAAAAACATCTAAAGAGCAGAAAAGGGTAACAAGTTTAGGCAATAATAGAATAGTCATATAATCTGAATATATGGAACTACATGTATGTATGATGGATTGACAGTTGAAATCAAAATAAAATATCTATACAGGGGGTAAAAATACAAAAATGATATGAACAATACTTTTTGCTTTAATTCAAAATAGTTTCAGTTAGGTATTCTGTAAATTGGAACATTCACCTTTTCAAGATGTAATAATAATAATAATAATAATAATTCATTAATAACCATAACTAAAATAAAAACATTAACAAATAAAATTCTGTACATTCATGAATAGTTATCTTTTGAAAGTTGTTAATAAACGCAACTAAAATAGGAAAAAACAACAACAGATAATATTTTCACTACTAAATGACAGATATGTACATTAAATTTGGGTCTTATATTAGGGTACAACACAGGGTACATATAGCAGCAATTGCCATAGCAATATTTTCATTTGCTTTCTGCTTTTAGCTCATTTAGGAGCACAAGTTATGCAATGCATGGTTTACAAGCGATCTTGTGTATTTCAATACTTTATAGGATTACATGCGTTTTGCAATATGCTTTCTGCTTTTAAAGCACAATAGAAGCAATTCGATTTTAACAATCAAAGTCAAAGGACTATGTACATGTATTTTGCAATCTGCTTTTAGCTTTTAGCTTTTCACATTTTAAAAGCACAAATGCAGTTTTATGGTTTAGAATATAAGTAATTTGATTTTAACAATCATAGTCTACACCATTTATATTTTGGGATATTTTTATCATAACACATGCATCATTAATGGATAATTTTCCCTATCGCATATGGCTCTCCGAATCTGAACGCCTGCAGCGCACTAGTTATTTTGGCCCAGATTCTTGGCACAGGTACTTCCGGTAATATTCGCGCGTTTTCAAAAGTCTATAGGCTTTCTACGATAAACTTCGTCAGCGGCTTGTAGTGTAATATTTTTTCATCGATTTTTACATAAAAAAGCATCATTTTATATATTTTTCTTTCATATCTGCATTTATTTGTTATATGGGTTTCTTTTGCGAAGTGGCCCAATGCTGGGCATTCGACTCAAAACGAAGAAATTACGCTAAATACACATGGATTGAAATTTTGTATATAGTATACAGTGAAATCAAGATGGATCCTGGAAGTGAGCGTGCCAAAGCCAAAGTGCGTGATATCAGCTATATGCGATGGGGATAATTCCACAAATGAGGAGGCCAATTTGTAACATTTTGGTGTCCCCCTTACATGTACATTGTGAACCAATTTTTTTTTCATAGCCCTGTGTTCCCGGTGAAGATTTATTTAATCGAGGATGAAATGTCGATTCAGAATCTGCTAATAATCTCATTCTACTGTTTGTATCTACACCAAGCAGGAGACACCATAAATAAGATGCAAATTCAAAGGGCAAAAGATGAATTCCTCAAAATAACATTATTGTAATTCATCCAACCTTCCTTTTTTGCAAAGGAATTGTTTGGGGACTGCATATGTTTGCAAGTGTTTAGCAAGCGAATGAAATTCCTGAGATTAATTGTGTAAAGAAATCTTACACAACCAACTGTAAAGACAGTCCTCGTTTTTAGCATCATAATTAAATGAGCGAATGTTTGATGCTCAAATGGTAAACATTCAGTCAAACCTGTCTATAGTGGCCATTAATAGGAGACAAATAATGGCCTTTATAAAAACAGAAAGCCTTTATACCTAGGAAAGCTACAAAGGATATCAATGGTCATCAGCCAATGACACAACTAAGGGTCTCTGTTTGAGATAGATAGAAATTCATGTTAATTTCTTTTAAAGGGCCATAAAGCACAAGACTTCACTGAAGGCTCAAGACTTTGTAGGTCCAAGATTCTAAAGCACATATTTTGGTCTCAAGGTATGCAACAAACGTTGCCACTTTAAGCAGGTTCAAGACAGATTTGACTGTATGTGAAGCTGCAATGCATGATAACAGAATTCTTGCCAGAATATTTAACTTGGAGACTGTGACTTGCAATTGACCCTTCCTGTTAAAAGGTTCAACAATTACATTTTGTTGTCAATATAATTGCTATTTTATATGGAAAAATAATTGGATTTAATTTGGAAAAAATGATGTGACTAAAATTTAAATTAAATTCCACAGAAATATTTCACACTGTAATGTCATCTCCTAACTGATTTTGGTAGGGTCTATTCATTCAACCTGTGAATATTCTTTTCTCTAGTGCTAAAATTCTTTACCATTTGACCCATTGGACCTGATGAACCCTTTAAACCTGACAGTATTTTCTTGATTTATTGTTTTCAAAATCCTACAAATTTCCATGTGCCGAGTTTATTTCATAAAGAAGTTAGCACGATTCCAGTATTCTATTCAAATCAGTGTCTCTCTCATTAATGAATTTGAATCATGTTAAAAATGAACCATCCTGTGGATTTTGTTCTAAAAATCAAATTATGAATTTGGCCACTTTGGCCGATGAAGCGCACAAGTCAATAGTTCTGGCAAAATTCAAGCATAGGCAAAATTATTAAAATGAAAATATTAAAGCAGGTTTAAAAAACACAGACATGCAAACCTAAATTTGGAATCGTCACTTATTGCACTTAATTAGGGAGATTTAAATCAATATACAAATTGGCAAAGCAAAAAAAGAAAAAGAATACTAGAATTTCTGAGCTTGACTGTTATTCTTTTATGCATCTCTTAAGAATTTAGAAAATTTCTTTTAAATCATTGCCGATCCCATCATCCCCCACTAAAGAATAAAGGGTAATGAAATTACAGATGCAATGCATTTTTTATTGGTTCTGTTTAAATAAAAAGACTCTTGAATCTTAATATTTTACTGATTTTTATTTATTTTGGTGTTTCCCACTATCAATTACAAAAAAAAATGGAAAAAAGTGAGGATTCCTATTTGGGTTTGCAAATCTGGAGGGCGTTTCATGAAGCTTGTCGCAGTGACAAATTAGGCAGTGCTGAGTAATCACAGAAATCCTTGTTTCTGATTGAAATAAAATGCACTACCTCCAACTGCTGCTATGGAAAATATTGGGGAATGAGTGTTCGTGACTGTGATAAGTTTCATGAAAAGCCCTACGGAAAATGCGAAAATGAAAGGAGTTTGCCACGGTACAAACCGAGGAAACATTTCGTGCTTGGAAACGGGCGAGGGAGGGCCCTCCATCATATCCCATGAGCCACTGCAAAGGGAAGTGGGAGGAACGAACAGGGTCAAAGGTCGACAACAACAAAAGTACAGTGGCCTGGTGCTCAAAATTGTCTTATCTTCATTTTCTTTCTACTAATTAATTTGTTCCCACTGATGATCAGATCCCGACAATTGATTTCTAACGGTATTATGATTAGACAGACCACCTGAGCGCTTTGAAACACCTGTATAAAGCACCTTATAAATGTAATTATTATTATTATTATTATTATTATTTCAAAAGCTTTGAATCATGTTATAATAATGATTAATATAGCTCTTAATTCCAAACAGGTTAAAAACACTTTACATAGTGAATGCATTCCCATTTAGTTTTAGTGGATCGTTTGTGGTGACAATAATATCATACGGCACTTTAACAAGCAGTTTTAATTAAGGCTTTAATTTCAACAAAATAGTTTCAATTAGGGGTAATAGAACAAAGGCTAAATGGAATCAATCTGCTCAGGTATCCATTTTATCAGACTAGTCTTTGAAGAACTTGGACAGTCA
>BQKZ01001032.1:83801-100182 GCA_036244855.1 Temnopleurus reevesii
CACCACCACCACCACCACCACCACCATCAACTCCACCACCACACCATCATCAATACCATCACTTACTCTGATGTATCAGAGGATGATATCGGTGAAGGAGCTGCACTGGTTCCCTGTTCACTATCCATCATCATCATCATTGTCATCGTCATCATCATCATCATCATCATCATCACCACCATCATCATCATCATCACCACCATCAATACCATCACCACCATCAACATCACCATCACTATCACTTACTCTGACGTAATAGAGGATGATATCGGTGAAGGCGCCGCACTGGTCCCCTGTTCACTATCCAGGTTGAACGGTGATAACGCTCGCTCATCCATGTCACCATCGCTAGGAGTACTGAACAATAAAAGAGAAGATATAGAGCAATCAATTCATTATCCCTTCAGTCATTGTAAAAATCGCTCATACCTCAGAATATTCTCTTTTATTGGGGGGGGGGGGTGAGCTGGGGGGATAAGTAAGAATGATCATATATTGGTATGGGGATCCTGAATGAGGAAAGATGAAGAATAAAACAATCAATTCGTTGTAACTAGTGTCAGCCTTCGAGCAATTAATTACCTTAGTAACATTTAATTACTTCATATTTTTTCCTGCTACATAAGAGACAGATTTGTTATTGTAATCCAATATAATTAGATGTACTGTGCTTACTAATGAAAATATTAATCAATTTATATATTTTTTCAAAAGTGGGTGGATGGGGAAGTCTTTAATCTGATTATTTTCTTGTAAAACAATAAGAATTATATTGGACCAGAGTGAAATAAAGTTACGTTTTAATTAATGTGTTCATGATGGCTATCAATGCTAAAACTAATGTCAGAGCTTCGAAAATGAATATCCTTGTTGATCTTTTTCATTTATGCAAATTATATAAAATACAAATATAAAATCTTAATCAAACCAACATAATATAATTGGCCAGTGCATGAGTGCCTACATGTATGCTTATCAAAACCAAAGTGTGAGAGCCCATGCTAATGACAGAAATGTGAAATTTGAAGAAGAAAATAGGGGTATAAACAATGATCAGATGATTATACTGTAGAACATACCTGAGATATCCATGATGTTGGGGGCTACCGGATGAAAGGTCCTCTTTGGAGACATCGGAATAGTTTGAGTTAAGGTCTACTTCCTCTTGTGATGCCTGTTAATAGAAAGATCGAGGTAAAAGTTAATAAAAGAAAAAAAAGTGACATTTTTATAAAATCATAATTGAAAAAAAAAATAGCAATGAGAAGATAGGTCCTCTTTAGATACATCTGAATAGTTATTCTGAATCCCTAAATAACTGCTGACATAAAGCTCACAATAGTTTGAGAAATGGAAACTCAGTTGACATAAAATGATTTCATCCCCAGAAAATGGCTTCAAAATATATCTTGCAGGAATTAAGCTTCAATATCTTTAACAAATTAACCATCATTATAAATGGTGCACAAATTTAGGCGTCCCTAGCAATGAGAACACTCTATTACATGGTGAAAAAATATGTATTCCTGAGTCAATATCATTGCAGATCATGGCAGACAATAATATCCCCCATATTGAGGAAAATATCTCTTAGTAACCATGACAACCATCAGCCAGACAAGAGATGAATTTGATAAGAATTCAGGTATTTTTTGCAAACAAGTAGCTATTGGTTCATAACTGCATGCTTTATCAAATTTTAATGTCACTGCGAAATATGTTTTTGTTTGTCGGGCATAAGGGCATAAATGTCAGCATTTTTAGAGCACACATAGACCCAAATTCAACATTTTGTAGCCACATTTTGTTATCATTCAGCTCCATAGCCAAACATACAGTCAAATTATAAGGAATGACACCTGTTTATTCTATAAAAAAAAAAGTCAGCTACAGAGCATTTGCCCTGCCGCAAAGATAGTTCATTCTCAAATCTAAGACCTATCAAAACTTGTTTTGGCAGATGGTAAGTTTAACCAGATGGTGAGAAGCACAAGAGAAACTGAGACCTTGTTTTGAGTGAAATTAAAGGGTTTTTTTTTCTTATAAAATCTTATATTCTAACAAAAATGTTGGCCAATTTAAACATTTTACATTATGAATCTATCCACTTCGAAAGTACTGTAAAAGTCAATATTTTAGCATACATCTACAGGAATGTTAGCTATCTCACTGAATTTCAGACCTTTCTAACATTAGCGAGTTGTTATTTTCTCATTTTAAAATATTATTGAACACAAGTCTATAGGCATTCTAATGAGTGAGAATTTTGGCAAATTCATGGTCACAAAATTCGCAACAATGAAATACTCTCGAAAATATCAGCTTAAACAGAAATAGCAATTTTGAACTGTTATCTCACAAATTTACAAAATATAAAGACAAGAATATGTCTGAAGGCTGAGGTTCACTTTAACTTTAATAAACCCCCCCCCCCAAAAAAAAAACACAAGATGTGGTATGTTTTCGAACATGGCATACCAAGGAAAAAAGTCATTCGATTTGGGAGAAGAAAGGGGAAATGACTGTACATCATGAACTCTACGTGCTTGTACCGTAGTAAAGTGGATATATACAACAAGTTGCATGTCAGGGGCCTGTAAAGAGGCAATTAAACCTACGATAAATATTAATCATAGATCTATGCCAAAAATAGGTACCAAAAAGATAATAACAATAATAATAGATTAAATTTATATGTAGCGCACATATCCACTCTTGAGGAGAGCTCAATGCGCTTTGCATTATTACCCTGACTTTAGCCCGGCGTACACCAGCACACATGGCATTTCAAGGAATGAAAATTCCTACCAGGTACCCATTCACCTCACCTGGATTGAGTGCAGCACAAAGTGGACGAATTACTTGCTGAAGGAAATTAACGCCATGGATGGGACTCGATTGATTGCAAAATAAGGTTGTGAGGGCTAACCAAAATTTGACCCTGTGTATTTTTATGCTGTAACACCAATATTTGAAACAACTATATAGATACATGTAGGCATAACATTTTGAATGATTTGCCAAATTTGTCTCAAATCCTTAAATTACACCTTAAAGAAACAAAAATTAAAAGACGCATAGATATTCCATACCATTCATAAAACAGAGGAAAACACTGGATACATGAAAATAAGAGCAAAAAATTACCTCATCTTGTTCGGGTAAAGTGCAATCCATCATAAGTATACAAGTGTTTTTTAATATTTTTAATAGAAATGATGATCAATAATTAAAACAAAAATAGTGGACGCTGCAGCCTAATATACATCCACCTCTGGTCAAAGCAAAGTAACGGGTACAACTCATTGTATGATATTTGTAATTAGATAATGTATCATACATTTGATTTCAACAATATAAGTGACCAAAGTGCAAAGTCAATTTGTCTACGATAAGAAGATGACACAATTTCTGTTACCTTGATAATGGATAATTAAATTGATAATTGCTATATCAATATATCCTATAATGTACCTCCAGGAAGAACATAGCTATTATGTTAATGGTTCTGAATGGAGTGCTCCAACCGTAATTTCATCATTTTAATTTTTATCCTTGTACTTTAATATTTTCAGTTTTGTATTTATTCATTTATATTGATTTTCTATGTATTTTGAGTTCCTTTTTACTTTACCTAAAATAAAAACCAATCATATCCAATCCAAAAAGAGCTATTGGAAATGTAAGCTCAATTGAATTGTGTTTTATACTTGACGGGGTTTGTGGGTTTCGTGCAATGTGCGGTTTTCCAAATTTGCATCCAACCTGTACACACAAGGGAGTCAGGGGTACCAAATACCCCCCCCCCCCCTCCTTCCTCCTCGGTCATGTTCCTAACAGAATAATGATAAAGGGCCCGATCCAAAAGTCCTCAAAAGGTAACGGGACGGAAATTTTTATCTATTTTCTTCTTTACTGACAGCAAGTGGAAGATCTAACCTAAATTTTAGTCTAACTTTATAGAGTCAAGTCCAAGGAACAATTACGGACAAAAAAGTAGAATTATGAAAAGATGGTTGCTACGGTAACGCAGTTTTAATAACAGTGACGGGACGGAATGATAAAACGCCAAAATTCTGTACATCAAATTCAACGTGATATTCTATCAAATTTAAAAGAAATGATTTATCAAGACATTATATGTATTAAAGCTATATCCCTTGAGATTACAATCCACTATTGACCTAAACTTTTAGCCAAATGGTTACAGAAATATTTGAGATTTACGAAACGCATATCTGGTGACGGGACGGAAAGTGACGGGACGGAATATTTTAACCATGTACAAAACGAATGGTGATTTTAGAAAATTTCATTTTTTAAGGTTTTCTTGCTATAATAGGAGAATTAAAGCTGTGTAAATGTCAGTAACAACTAAAATTTAGTTATAGAGTGTTGTCATACCTAATTGTATCTTAAAATATTTTATCTGCCGATATATTGAGTATTTCAGATTTTCTAGCATCAAAACCTACATATTTGAGATCTCATGACACATACATTTGACTATATTTTGACAATTTTCAAACTTTTTTTAAAATTTTGTTTCATATATCATGTGAAAACACCTTCAATGTTATTGCTCATTTGAATTTTGGTTGTAGACACCCTCCTTATACGAAAAATGTAAACTGCACAAAATCTTGCACATGTGGGACTGGGCTAAATTCCGTCCCGTCACCCTTAAATTCCGTCCCGTCACCCATAATTGGAGAAAAGGTGACGGGACGGAAAAAAAGTTGGGAACCTCCCATTTCTACACAAGTATATTTATTTCAAATTGAATGGATTATTTGTGTTTGGGCACTTATTCATTGAACGTTAAAAAAGTTTCAGCTCACAATTTTACCTGAATATTACAAAAATTAAACTTTAACGAGTCAAAGTGCTAAAAATCTGTATTTTTGGCAAAAAAATGTAATTTTTCAGAAATTTATGGAAATTTTCTGAAAATTTGTTTTTACACAATTGTTACATTAGAATTACTTAACAAATTACCATGATTTATTTTTTGAAAATAATTCAGCATAAGCAGTGAGAAAGAGATTTTTAAAAATTCCGTCCCGTCACCTTGATGAGGGCGCTTTTCAAGTTCAGATGCCAATTTCTGCAAGATGAAGCGAAGAGGCACAGAGACCAATATGAATTCATAAAATATAGACTTTGGGCTTTCAAATGAGGTACAAATGTAAAATTAAAAATCTCTTTGAAAAATCAAGTCCTAGGTTGACCTACTTTTGGATCGAGCCCTAAAGCACTGTATAATGTTTTTCAATGGGCAATATCTAAATTTCCTTTCAACATTTACGTCACATTAAGGGGTATCTGAGACCCAAAATGATAAGCAACTTGTGACAGTAAAAAGGTGTTGAATTTTTAATGAGTCTTAAAAAAATGAAGTGATTTCTCAAGCTACATCAAAAGATGACTTGTATGATGACTAATTCGCGAGTTTAAGCAATAAGGACGTACAAACATGCATGCATTCCAAAAACCACGCACAAAGTGTAACTCTGATTTAGGTTCCATGCTTGGTAGTGAATGAGCCATTTTTTATCTCTTACTCCTTAACAAGTGATCCATATCATGTTGGATTAAATCAATTATTATCAATCTTATATATAAATATAAACATTTCATTTTTAACCAGATCTCACAATATCTGTGACCTTGACGTTTCATACTTGCCAAGTCCCATCCCCTTCCTGTCTCTCCCTAACGCAGATAATAAAATGTTGATAAATCTTCGCAAGAAGAGTATAGCTGAGAAATTTCAAGCAGTGGGCCTCAGCATATTAGTCTACTTTGGTATATCATTAACTTGTGAGAGATATCTTAGAGTGTTTGTCTTGGTCTTAAATTCAATCTGGCATGAGCCAGATTTTGTGATGAGTTTATGAATCATGAAGTATACTGCATTAGAGGGACGCGGTTGGACTTAACCGCTTCAAAGCTCACCAAAATACATTGTCATACTAGCAGATTTAAAATGAGAACTGACAAAATGATGATGATGATGATGATGATGATGATGATGATGATGATGATGATGATGATGGTGATGGTGATGGTGATGGTGATGGTGATGATGGTGAATGATGATGAAGGTGGTGTTGATGATGGTGATGATTGTGATGATGATGGTGGTGATGATGATGATGATGATGATGATGGTGATGGTGATGGTGATGGTGATGATGATGATGATGATGATGATTATGATGATGATGACTGATGAAGATGATGATGCTGATGCTGATGCTCATGATGGCAATGGTGATGGTGGGTGATGATCAATGGAGTTGATGATGATGCTAATGATGATGATGGTGATGATGATATTGAGGATTATGATAGTGGTGGTAATTATGATGGTGATGGTGATGATGAAGGTGACAATGATGATGATGGTGACAATGATGATGATGATGATGATGATGACAGTGACATTTCAATGAAGATGATGATGATGATGAAGATGGCGAGTGATGTTTTGAATCAGGCTAGAGTATCTATATATTTTTAATTAGGTCATTCCTACAAAAAAACTTCCTCTCAAGAAAGCAATTTAACAACACTTTATATCGAGATTCAAATTAACCTTTCAGCCAGTCAACTTCATCATTGTGCTATTAACGACATCGTTTGGCGATAAATTGAATTTTGAAGCTATCAACTAATTCAAATATTTGTGTAATCTACAACATATTAGCAAACAACCAAACCCTTTTTTTAAATCAATTACATCCTTGTGCAATTAGAAAAAAAATTTGCAATCAACTGCAACTTCCTTTAACATTCAATACATTTATTATCTCAATTATGTTAAGTTAACTATTACAAGTATTAGGCCATAAACATATTTTGAAAGGAAGGAAGGAAAAGAAGCTCATGCCATTGATACATCCAGAGGGGGGTGTTTCACCAAAGCATTCTTAAAGTCGTTCATCGTTCTTAAAGTTACCAACGACTTTAAGAATGACCGGAGTACATTAATGAGTGTAATATGCCTAAGATTCTCGATCATCCAGCACAAGAACTGATACCAGTCATGCGTAAAGTCGTTCCTAAAGTCTTTTATATCTTGGTGAAACACCGCCTAGGTATGTTTTGTGTTTTATTTCCTGGTGTTCCACACTTTCTGTTTCGAAAGATTATTTTTGAAGGCTATAATATAATACTTTCATTTTGCACAGGCTTTTGTCAAAGAAAAAAAAAATTGCTTCCTGTGACAAATCATTGCATCCAGGGTTGTCTAAAACAATACACATCCTTTCATATCAATGCTATGAAATGAGGTCATATTTCAATATAAGTTTTTATGCCATTGGTTTTTTTTTTATCACATCATTCATTTTATCTGGTGAAAGAATACAACCTTGAAAAAAGTTTTGTTTTCCTCTAAATTCAACAAAACCTATACCATGGTTCCAAATCACAACCAATTCACAAATCTTTGGGATTTGCAAAAATGTATAAAACTTGACAGTGTTTCACCAAATCGTTATCAAAGTTACGCACAACTTTAAGAAAGACTGGAGTACATTAACGAGTCTAGTACGCATAAGATTCACGATCATTCAGCACAAGAACTGATACAAGTCGTGCATACAGTTGCTGTTAAAGTCATTCCTACCATGGTGAAACATTTGCCCTGGTATCTCACTAAAGCAGCAAATATCTACAAAGTTTATTCAAAGGTTTGCAAAATAATTGCAAAAATTTTGTAAATATTTGCTTTTGTAAAAGTTTATTCAAAGGTTTGTAAAATGTTTGCAAAAGTTTTGTAAATATTTGTTTTTGTAAAAGTTTATTCAAAGGTTCGTAAAATACTTGAATTTTTTTTTGTTAATATTTTTTTCTGTTAAAAGATGTTTGTCCTGTCACAGTAAATTGCATAGGGAAACGCAGTTTTTTTAAATAATATTTGTAAAAAATATGAACAAATCCGATATTCAATATATCTCATAACAATGGCCAATCCTTAGACGATAGCTTCAATGATTTGATGTTTACTTACCAATTTCATAATCCTTCTTGGTTTCATATACTGCTCCCGCGGCAACGGCATCGGTGGCGATTTCCTCTCCTTCGTCGGTTGAACCTCGATCCGCTTCGAGTTCCAGACTCGACCGGATCCGTTGATCGCGACAGGCGAGGGCGGGCTATAGCTTCCTCCGTCGTGGCCGAAGAGGAAGTCAAATTTTTCGATGAAGAGTCGGACGAGATGATTGGTCTGTCCCTGCTCCCTTAGTCCCTGTATACCCTCAGCACACCTACATAAATAATGAATGAAAATTATAATTATTGATTTATTTCGTTCTGCTTGTTTTGATATGTTTCTATTTGTTTTGATAATTCTCATTCATATATATTCATTATTTGTACTTACTATCAATTTAATCTATACGTATTTGTTATGTTTATACTGTAAAGCACTTTGAACCTTTTCTGGAATTAAGCGCTATATAAATTTTGTATATTATTATCATTATTAATCTATAGCATTCATAAAGCACCTTTTCGTAAGATTCAAAGCAAATTTTAGGGAAGGTAGAAGCTATACAGAAAATGTTAAGAGAAAAAACAATTGAGAAATTTGTTTTATTGTGTATGCATTATATATGTAGACATAATTGCGCATGGATTTAAGAAAGAGAATTACATATCAACCTTTTTAAATTGTCAGTCACAATTAAGATGAAGTATTTCTAATACACAGTGATTTTAATTTTATTCAAGTACAAGAATGTTGCCATTTTAATGTTTCCATTTTAATGTTTCCCTTAAATACATGTACACCCTAATATCATTATTCAAGACTCTTACCAAGACTAATCCTACTTAGTGAAAAAAACATACTACTATTTAGAAAATTTGATGATCTCAATTATGCATGAAGAAAACCGTTATTCTTTTAGCTGTAAAAGTAAAAAAAAATAATCAAAATTCTAACAAGGATAATAACAAACTAAATATTAATACAATACATAAAGGATAGTTGATACAAGACTAACAAAAACAACAGAAACAACAACATAAATGAGGGAATAATTTTCCTGGTATCGCATCACAATTTGCAATGCATTTTAGCATAATTGCTATACAAAAGATGTTTAATGTTGCAACTTTTTCACATAGAACTGTACAGTAAAGAGTTAAAAATGATTCCTCAATGTATAAAACTGATAATCAAATGTGAAAAGTAAAAATATCCCCTGTTGTGAAACTTCAAAGTGTTCAGTAACTGGATTCACCAGTATACTTTTTTTCATCACCATGTACATAGTGCAGGTAACATCTGTCAACCANTAATAATAATAATAATAATAATAATAATAATAATAATAATAATAATAATAATAATAATAATAATAATAATAATAATAATAATAATAATAATAATATTAATAATAATAATAATAATAATAATAATATTGGCATTTATATAGCGCTCTTACAGTAATATGTATCACAGTGCTTTACAGTGTTATAGAAAATTGATTACCTACATGTACACAAAATACAGAACAACAAATTATTTAACTATTAAAGAGGAACCTGCACAAAATATAAACAACAAATTATTTAACTATGAAAGAGGAAGGTTTTTAGGGAACGTTGAAAGCTAGCAAGAGAAGAAGGTGATCGAACAGCCTGAGGGAGATTATTCCAGCGATATGATGTGGAAATAGAAAAGGATCGATCCCCGAAGCGTGTGCAAATTCTTGGAACCGAGAGCAAAGTTGAATCATTGCTAGATCTAAGACCATGCCTTCCTGGTTGATGCACCGATAGAGGGTTTTGGAGGTAGGAGGGAGCCATCTCATGACTTCACAAATCTTTGGGATTTGCAAAAATGTATAAAACTTGACAGTGTTTCGCCAAATCGTTATCAAGTTTACGCACAACTTTAAGAAAGACTGGAGTACATTAACGAGTCTAGTACGCATACGATTCATGATCATTCAGCACAAGAACTGATACAAGTCGTGCATACAGTTGCTGTTAAAGTCATTCCTACCTTGGTGAAACACTGCCCTGGTATCTCACTAAGCAGCAAATATCTACAAACTTTATTCAAATGTTTGCAAAATAATTGCAAAAGTTTTGTAAATATTTGCTTTTGTAAAAGTTTATTCAAAGTTTTTTAAAATGTTTGCAAAACTTTTGTAAATATTTGTTTTTGTAAAAGTTTATTCAAAGGTTTGTAAAATGTTTGCAAAAGTTGTGTAAATATTTGTTTTTGTAAAAGTTTAATCAAAGGTTTGTAAAATGTTTGCAAAAGTTTTGTAAATATTTGTTTTTGTAAAATTTTATTCAAAGGTTCGTAAAATAATTGAATTTAAAAAAAAAAATATTGTTTATCTCTTAAAAGATGTTTGTCCTCTCATGAACAAATCCAATATTCAATACATGTATATCTCATAACAATGGCCAATCCTTAGACGATAGCTTCAATGATTTGATGTTTACTTACCAATTTCATAATCCTTCTTGGTTTCATATACTGCTCCCGCGGCAACGGCATCGGTGGCGATTTCCTCTCCTTCGTCGGTTGAACCTCGATCCGCTTCGAGTTCCAGACTCGACCGGATCCGTTGATCGCGACAGGCGAGGGCGGGCTATAGCTTCCTCCGTCGTGGCCGAAGAGGAAGTCAAATTTTTCGATGAAGAGTCGGACGAGATGGTTGGTCTGTCCCTGCTCCCTTAGTCCCTGTATACCCTCAGCGCACCTACATAAATAATAATGAATAAAAATTATAATTATTAGAATTTATAAAGCACCTTTTCGTAAGATTCAAAGCGCATTTTAGGGAAGGTAGAAGCTATACAGAAAATGTTAAGAGAAAAAACAATTGAGAAATTTGTTTTATTGTGTATGCATTATATATGTAGACATAATTGCGCATGGATTTAAGAAAGAGAATTACATATCACCCTTTTTAAATTGTCAGTCACAATTAAGATGAAGTATTTCTAATACACAGTGATTTTAATTTTATTCAAGTACAAGAATGTTGCCATTTTAATGTTTCCCTTAAATACATGTACACCCTAATATCATTATTCAAGACTCTTACCAAGGCTAATCCTACTTAGTGAAAAAAACATACTACTATTTAGAAAATTTGATGATCTCAATTATGCATGAAGAAAACCGTTATTCTTTTAGCTGTAAAAGTAAAAAAAAATAATCAAAATTCTGACAAGGATAATAACAAACTTAATATTATTACAATACATAAAGGATAGTTGATTCAAGACTAACAAAAACAACAGAAACAACAACATAAATGAGGGAATAATTTTCCTGGTATCGCATCACAATTTGCCATGCATTTTAGCATAATTGCTGTACAAAAGATGTTTAATGTTGCAACTTTTTCACATAGAACTGTACAGTAAAGTGTTGATAATGATTCCTCAGTGTCTGAAACTGCTAATCAAATGTGAAAAGTAAAATTATCCCCTGTTGTGACACTTCAAAGTGTTCAGTAACTGGATTCACCAGTATACTTTTTTTTCATCACCGTGTACACAGTGCAGTGCAGCTAACATCTTTCAACCGTGATATCATCATCTGTCATCCTCCACGCATCATGCATCTGTTATCGAGCGCTCACGAGCGTCATGTAATGTCAAAAAAGGGGGAATTCCCCGTTGCACAACATCAACAACTTTCCCATTATCTTATCCTAGCATCACAGCCAGGGGAGGTGTTCCGTGAAAGTTGCCGATAACACAAGCGCTCATTCTCCTACAGCCAGTGTCGAATGAATGGTTTTCTTACACGAAGCTACATGTATAAAGGGGGCAAGCAATTGTCCTCAAACAAAAGTTTGCCTCTCAAAAATAACGATTAAGTAATCCGAATCTCAAGAGTGAATGAGTAGTCACCGAGCCAATCAAAAGGAAGGGTGTCAGTAGCTTTTAACATAAAAAAAGTGACTTGATTTTAAAACATGCCCTCTCCACCAATGAAATCTGAGGATTTCAGTAGCTTATTTCAGTAAATGGTACCTTGATTTAAAAAAAAAATGTTCTCCACCAATAAAAATCAAGAATTTCAGTAGCTTTTTAACGCTTAAGCTGCTCTGTATACTGCACTCCCTGTGTCAAGTTTATTTTGTGCGGCTCCTTGGAGCGGTTTTTAAAACTCTTTGATCCTTTTCACCTCTATAAATTGTTTTCTGCTTATCGTATGAAAAAATAGAATGCTAATACCTAAGCAGGATGTGAGAACAATACAATAGCACCAGATTTAATCTGTACGATATACACAAAAGTAGTACACAAAGGGTGTTATTACGATTGCGTGTACCGGTATTGGCACTCCTGCATAGATCAGTACACATGCATGTGGCACGTTAAGGGTTAACAGTCACAGGTTACTTGATTTTCAAAAAGCTGTTCTCCAACAATAAAAAGCAAGGACTTCTCTAGCTTTTAACAACAAAATGTAAATTGATTTTGAAAATTTCATCTCCACCAATGAAAAGCAAGTATTTCAGTACCTTATATCAGATACATGTACATCAGGGTCCTGCAAGCAAAGGTGTACATGCACGTGTTGGTCTCTAAGGAGGATTTAGTCACAAGCCTTTGTTTCCTACCTCATATTCAAATCCCAGGAACGTACGAATAAAGGATCACATCATCCAATCAAAAGGGCGGATTTCAGTAGCTTTTAACAGCAAAATGTGAATTGATTTTGAAACATACCCTCTCCACCAATGAAATCTAAGGATTTCAGTAGCTTATTTCAGTAAATGGTACCTTGATTTAAAAGAAATGTTCTCCACCAATAAAAAGCAAGGACTTCTCTAGCTTTTAACAACAAAATGTAAATTGATTTTGAAAATTTCATCTCCACCAATGAAAAGCAAGTATTTCAGTACCTTATATCAGATACATGTACATCAGGGTCCTGCAAGCAAAGGTGTATGTCTCTATTAAAGGAGGATTTTATTTATTTATTTTATTTATTTATTTATTTATTTCTGATATTTAGACAGGGTGGCTCATTTCACCAATTTGGTGGTCTTCCATGAGGCCCTGTTTGCAAACAACAAATATAACAATATATACAAATATACAAATGTACAACAATATCCCTATAGGCTACTATAGGCTACATAAATCAAATACTAATAGCATTGACAACTGTTAAATACACAAATTGAAAAAGTAGAAATGATAATAATATGGACATTGACAAGAGGGGAAGTTATGAATTAATAATTTTGCTGGAATTAATATATTTGATAAAATGTTTCCCCCAAATATCACACTTTACAACGTAGACAATAACGTTTTCACTGAGGATTTGAAACTGTTTAGAGTAGGTAACATTTTAATAGAATAATCCAATTGGTTCCAAACAGTAATTCCAGATATCAATGGACTGTGTTTATATGTGTCTGTCCTAAATCTTGGTACACGCAATGTATTCCTAACAGCTTGTCTTCTGCTGTGATCATGTATAGTGCTGACATGTTGTAAATCTTGTTTTAAATATTTAGGTGCCATGTCATGCATTGCTTTATACATCATCACAGCACGTCCATATTGAAAGCGTGTCTGAATTGGCATCCAACCCAAACGACTAAACATATCTGTTGAGGATACATCAAATCCTTCACCTAACACTACACGAGCAGCCCGCTTTTGAACTTTTTGTAGCTTAATAGTCTGTCTTTGAAATCTGTCGGACCATACTGACGAACAGTAATCAAAATGAGGAAGGACGATGGAATTGTAAAGAAGTTTTAGAGATTTGGTTGGAACATAACTCTTAAGTCACAAGCCTTTGCTTCCTACCTCATATCCCATTCTCACGAATGTACTAATGAAGGGTCACCTCATCCAATCAAAAGGAAGGATTTCAGTAGCTTTTAACAGCAAAATGTGAATTGATTTTGAAACATACCCTCTCCACCAATGAAATCTAAGGATTTCAGTAGCTTATTTCAGTAAATGGTACCTTGATTTAAAAGAAATATTCTCCACCAATAAAAATCAAGAATTTCAGTAGCTTTTTAACAGTCCCAAAATAGGCCTACTTGATTTTCAAAAAGCTATTCTCCATCAATAAAAAGCAAGGACTTCTCTAGCTTTTAACAGCAAAATGTGAATTGATTTTGAAAATTTCATCTCCACCACTGACATTCAAGGATTTCAGTAGCTTATATCAGTAAAACAACAGAATCCTGCAAGCAAAGGTGTACATGTATGTGTCGGTCTCTAAGGAGGATTTAGTCACAAGCCTTTGCTTCCTAACTCATATCCGAATCTTTAGAACGTCTACAGATGAGAAAAAAAGGTCACTTACCGATAAAGATTTGTATTTCTTTACCTGAGACTTGAACTTCACACAACCCCCACCAATCCAATCAACCTAGTTTTGATTTGATACACATTCATGTTTCTTCAAGCCCAAATACAGTTTTGGCAAATATTCAATGTTATAAATGTTGTCTCAAAGTTGAATTAAGTCTTGTTTGAAACTTCTAGCAATGATGGGAATTACAACTCAAAGAATAGAACAAACTTTGTAATGGATGCTCAACAACAAAAACAACAATATGCTAAATTAACCGTGGGGAAAATGATAAATTATAAAACTTGTCTTCTCTTTCAACAAAACATAATGGTAAAATCTTGTGAAGATTTTTATAAACTATCTGCTCATTTGCTGACATAAAATAGAATCTTATAGAGCCCCAAATTATTCTAAAAACTGTGGAAATAACACACAAAATACAGTCAATCATCACAAAAAGTTTCAAAGACTCATCCTCCTTCACTCCCCTTCTTTTTCTCTGCAATCACTTACTCCTTCATCAGATGGGATCCCCTGATTCGTAAAGGGCACCCTAATATGATTAGATTACATTCATGTAGTGCGGGGATAAAAATAAGATTTATGTGAAAAATAATGATATCCATTACTGTACAGCTTGTTGCCAATTGAAGAATTGACAACTCTAGTAGGTAGGACAACTATGTTTGCTTATAAAAAAATTTCTTTTCTAAAAAAAACACAAACAAAAAGAACAAACAAAAAAGACCACAAAATATTTATAATGATAGGATTTGGCCTTTTTGTTTTATTTGCTTTGTTTGTTTATTTCTCTCTTTTGACCCATTTACTTGGAAGAATTCTATAGAGCCCTAAATAAAAATTTCTGAAACCAAAACCCCACATTCGTCTGAAAAGGGTTCAAACTCCATTGCTTTTCCCCCTTTCTAGGATCACTCATTCCCACAGCAGCTGGAGTTCTCATGTTTCTTTGTGCAGGAAACCCCAACATGACTTATCACATTCATGTATTGCAGGGCCTAAAATAAGATTCATGAGAAAAATAATGATATCTTTTACTGTTTAGCTGTTCGCATATTGAAGAAATGTGACACAGGTCTATTACTTGTTACCAATTGAAGACTTGCTAATTGTAATGACAATTTTTGCTTTGGAAAATTCCTTCCTGAAAAAAAGCATATTCATAATGATAAGATTTTTTTTGTCCATTTTTTTTTTGGGGGGGGGGGGGCAGAATAATTTTTTTTCTTTTGACCCATTTACCTGGAACAATTCTTTAGAGCCCTGAATCTAAATTTGGTCTCAAGAGGGTTCAAAGGCACAACCCTATTGCTTTTCCCCCTTTCTAGGATCACTCATTCTCACAACAGCTGGAGTTCTCATGTTTCTTTGTACAGGAAACCCCAACATGACTAGATCACATTCATGTATTGGAGGGCGTAATGAAGGTTGTCAACGAGCGCGGGACTCGCATCCTCTACAAGACAATATAATGAACATGAAGGAACATCTATTTGTATGAAGCTTATGGTGCCTACTCCTAATATACATCATCCTGCAATTGTCTTATTGATGCATGAGATATTGAGCTCTCTATCCCATTAAACATTCTATCCCAAATTTATAGTAACAGACAATGAAATGCAGATCTTCAGACAGAATTATTGATCATTAAGATGATCCTAGGAGGAAATAAGAATAAAAAAAAAGTCATATGTGCTAGAGCACCAGCTAGTTCTTTCGAACTGGAAGCATTTACTTCTTATGTTACATGAATCAGTAACCACCTACCAAAATCAATTTGGTCAAAAAATTATAGCTAGGGCCATTGAGTTAATTTCACTGATGACGTGAGATACATTCCCTTGTATAGGACCAGAAATTTTTCTTTCAAGAAACAACAAAAGATTCAAACCACCATCAAATTCTTCCTTGAAGCAGTACTTCTAATTCTACATGAATTGTTAAGTACTGACCTGAATAAGTTTGGTCCAAATACGATGGCTAGGGCCAAGAAATTCATTTTGTTGGTGTCTTTGTGATGTATTACTTTGC
>BQKZ01001032.1:103131-122009 GCA_036244855.1 Temnopleurus reevesii
TTGTCTCGTGCCTCTGAATAGGTGACTATAGAGATGGTGTGTTTAAATGCTATATATTATTATTATCATTATCATAATTATTACCTTCTTGTACTGTGAGAAACTGAGCATGTAGGTGACCAACGATGAGGGGATCTGGAAGTTCTCGGAAAAAGAGCTTTAAGAGGCTCGCCACGGCCATCACATCCCCCGCCTCCTCCAGGTTCGCGTTGCCATGGCGATCATACTGCATTCGGAGCTTCTCTACGACCTTTGAGCTGCCGTTGATACGGAAGATCCCCTCGTGTCCAATTCCTGCAATAAAATTTAAATAATTAAGACATTGAATATCAATGTGTTTGAAACTTGAATTAGAGAATTCAGTAATTCATGAAAGAGGTTTATATGAGTTGTATGAATTCAGATTACATAAATATAAAATTAAGTGATTCATACTGCATTCTGAGTTTCTCTACGCTCTTACAGTTGCGTTTGATGTGAAAGAATCCCGTGTGTCAAAACAAGAAAACAATTCAGACATTATAGACTATTAAATGTACTCAAAACTTCTATTAGAGAATTTAGTAATTCTTACAAAATGATTATAGAAATAACCTGTAAGGCTTTGCATACCCACAGATAGTTTATGGCGTACGTTGTTCATTGAAAACTTGGTTAGTGATTCTCTTTATTATCATTTAAAATGTGAGCCACATCGATTCCACTTTTAATGATGCTTATCAACTTTCAAAATCGAATAAAACTTCCGTTTTAATGTGTTCAACTTGACAACAAAGAATGCAATACTTGCCAAACAAATTTAGAAGACATTGTACAATGATGGAATAACAATGCCGAGACATTGAAGGTCAAGGATCCATTACATTTCTGCACAGGGTCATGTGGTTGGTTGTCTACAAAGTGCCTCATTTTTAGAAACAGGGTATTTTTGCATTTCTTTTACGGGGGGGGGGGGGGGGGGGGGGGGGGGTTGTATCATGAATGAAATTAACAATTTCAAGGCAAAGAAATTACAAAGTCAATATCAGAAGGAATACATAATGATGCATTGTCATTGAAAATGTATTTTGATTGTTTTGTTACATGTACCTTGTGTTTTTAATCGATTTGTGGAAAAAAATGAACTGAACTGAACTGAACTGAACTGAAAATGAGAAAATCAAAATGAAACATTTTAAATATTGTTAAGGCCTGATTTACCATTAACTCAGGTTTTCATAGGTAAGCTACTGACCTAAAATACATTGTTTCGATATTATTTAAAGTGAGAATATTTCAATAACAAAAATAGGTTCTATATCTTTTTATTTACATAGCATAACATTTTAGCCTCATGGCATAACATTTTAGCCTACACAAAGGAAATTGCTGATTAATGGGGTCTTTATGGTAAAAGCAAAGTGTTTACTGTTAAATGACATAAAATTAATTCCAATAAGCTTTATCAAACATGAATTACCAGTTTAAGGAGGTATTGTTCAAAAGTTGCAAATCAAAATAATTGTTTCATGCATGTCTTTGTTAGAAGCACATATTATCCGCAAATAAAAATTCGCGCTACAATTTCGTACAAATCATAATCAGATTCATAATAAACGCTCAGTTTATGTTCTAATTAATGTTTTATTGCTATCAAATCACAAATCATGGTGAGAGCATTACGTGCCATTAAAACTTGTTTACATCATGGATTCTTCAGGGAATTTGTTTTTATTTTTCCTTCCTTCAGCAAGAAATTAGTCCACATTGTGCTGCACTCAACCCAGGTGAGGTGAATGGATATCTGATGGAAATATTTATTCCTTGAAATGCCATGTGCGCTGGTGTATGCCAGGCTAAAGCCAGGGTAATAATAATGCAAAGCGCCTCAAACACTCAGCAGAGTGGATACATGTGCTGTATAAATTGCATTATTATTATTNAGAGGTTTATATGAGTTGTATGAATTCAGATTCCATAAATATAAAATTAAGTGATTCATACTGCATTCTGAGTTTCTCTACGCTCTTACAGTTGCCTTTGATATGAAAGATCCCCCTTGTATCCAATCCTAGCAATAAACAGAATCTAATGAAGATATATTGAATTAGTAATGGGCTTAAACCTTCCAACTGTAGAGTTCAGTCATTCATCAGAGGTTCTTGTACAAGCTGAAATTTTTTCTGTTTTATTTTCACAAATTTCTTGGTTTTGGCCTCGTGAAAATTTCCACCTTGACTGATGCACATTCATATGTGAATAAACACAGTAAAAAAAATGTGAAAATAATTTAACATATTAGAATTTTGAACTACGAAATCGAAAAAATATCGGTAGGCTAACATAATGGCTTATTCAGTATCATTGGAATGCTTATACAATAATTTTGGAAATGGCCTGGAAGGCTTTGCATACTAGCAGACAATGTATGGCCTCTTATATTTGTTGAAGACTTGGTCAATGACTTTTCTTTTTTTTTTTATCATTGACAATTTTAGCCATGTTGAGTCCAACATTAATACTGCAAATCAATTTTCAAAAATTAAAAAAAACCTTTCATTTAAAGACATTGTTCAACATTTTCTTTGTTTTAAGAAAATTCTCAACTGTCACATTCTAAATGCTTCCTGAATGGTTGATGGTGAACATAAACTAAGCAATGAATATATTAGGCTATGAAATCAATGTTTAGTGATTAAAATCAGTAAAATTAAAAGTATGACTTAAATAATAATAAGTAATATAACAACAGTGAATGCTTTATTCAATGTTCATATATATATTTATAGTGCCTGTATAATTTTTTTCTTTTTGCATTCTTTGTTGTTTTTTCATCAATCTGGGTGTAATATCTATAGGTTACACATCTTGATTTGAGAATTTCTTAAATATCAAAAATCTTAATCTGTGACAATACAATGTCTTTAATGTTTTCACCCTGACAACAAAGACTACATTATTGCTTGAAGGTTTAACTCGTGGATGAATGATGAGAAGAATGCTTCACGGTACAACAAGTTATCTACATTACTACATTACTTGCCAAATAAATTTAGAAGACATTGAACAATGACGGAATAACAAAGCCGAGACACTGATAGCCAAGGATCTATTACATTTCTGCATTGTTCACAGGGTCATGTGATTGGTTGTCTACAAAGTGCCTCATTTGAAAATAGGGTCCTTTTGCATTTCCTTTACATCAGGCCAAAATAAATCATGAATCAATGAATAATTTCAAGGCAAAGAAAATACAAGTCAATATCAGAAGGAATAATGTAAGAAGTATGCATTCTAATTCAAAGTTAGAAAACTCAAAAGAAAGATTTGAAGAATTGTTAAGACCTGAAATATTTAATCTAGTGCATGCAGGATTGTTCAAGGAATTTGTTTTAATGTATTATTGCTCAGTACCAAATCACGTTGAGAGCGTCAGGTGCCCTTAAAACTTGTTAACATCATGGATTCTTCACGGAAGTTCTTTTTGTTTTTCCTACCTTCAGCAAGAAATTAATCCACATTGTGCTGCACTCAACCCAGGTGAGGTGAATGGGTACCTGGTAGGAATATTTATTCCTTGAAATGCCATGTGCACTGGGGTATGCCAGGCTAAAGCCAGGGTAATAATAATGCAAAGCGCCTCAAACACTCAGCAGAGTGGATACATGTGCTGTATAAATTGCATTATTATTATTATTATTATTATTATTTATGTACAGTACAGACTAAGCAATGTTTTCACCTCAGGTACCTTTAAGAAGTAAACCACCTTGAGGAACTAACGGGTCGTGGATAGATTTATCTTTCCCCAGTCCAGACTTAGCCACCGCGCTATTAATATGCCACCGATCCGCCAACGTCATTTGTCAGAACCAATTTAAATAAGCATTTCATTTCCTTCACGTTAATTTCCCCCTTAAAACGGCCAGGAAGTCATCAATTTCTTGGCACGACTCGTGAAGGGGTCAAAGTCAGCCGTCGTCCCGTCCGAGGATTATGTTGGTAAACATTGCCAACGGATTCACGCCTCGACATCAAACGGATGAATGAGAGTATCTAGCTTCCCTACCTTCCAGAAAATGCGCTTTGAATCTCATGAAAAGGCACTTTACAAATGCAAATTATTATTATTACTATATTAATCAGGCATTTGATGTAATAGGAAAATTTTGTTCATTTGGACATTTGGTTATTAATCCCAAGGCCTTAGAACAATTTTAGGTCCATGTGAAATTGCATCAGCATTGATGAAGTCTGAAGACAAATTTTTGAGAATAGATAAAAGATTGTTCATCTAATCTATGCATGTTTTTTTCAATAATTAGCAGTATCTAATCACACTACGGCAGAGGCTTATGTTGGTAAACATTGCCAACGGATTCACGCCTCAACATCAAATGGATGAATGAGAGTATAAGTTTGTCTATAATCTTTAATGTGAAATTTAATGTGAAATCGCAACTGTACTCATGAAGTCTGATGACAAACTTTTGAGAATAGATAAAGATCGTTCATCTATTTTTTTTTTCAGTAATCACACAAAGTTCGAGGATTATGTTGGTAAACATTGCCAACGGATTAACGCCTCAACATCAAACTGATGTATGAGAGTATTAGGGTGTTGGTAATTGGGCATTTGATGTAATGTTCAATTTTGTTCACAAAGGTTGTTTGGTTATCTCATCCAAGGCCTTAGAACAATTCTAGGTTCACGCTATAAACCTATATAAAAACAGTTTTAACATGAACTTACAATTGTATTCATAGTCTGTTGACAAATTTTGAGAATAGAAAAAGATTGTTTATCTAATTTTGGCATGTTTTTTTTCCAGTAATTACCAGTATTTAATCACACAAAGTCCCAAGATTATGCTTGTAAACAGTGGGCACGGATTCACGCCTCAATACATCGGATCGGTGAGAGTGTTTATAAGACGTTGTTATTCAAATGAAATGTGTCATACATGGCATACATGAAAACTACAATCTCAATAAATTTCTGACAATGGCACTTCATCTGAGTTTATAATGTTTCATAAAGCTGTGTGTAGATCTATACATGACTCTACGAACAACTGGTGACCCTTTCTCACACTCAATGATAACTCTTAGCGCTAAATCGCACTGAAGAAACTGTCACTAGTCGATCGATCGTAGAGTCATGCATAGATCTACACACAGCTTTATGAAACACAAATTTTCTGATAATAAAAGTGAGTCACGAGCCTAAATTTATTAAGAAAAAGTATAAATCATTTCTTTTANTTGGCACGACTCGTGAAGGGGTCAAAGTCAGCCGTCGTACGTCCGAGGATTTATGTTGGTAAACATTGCCAACGGATTCACGTCTCATCATCAAATGGATGAATGAGAGTATTAGTTTGTTGTTAATTGAGCATTTAATGTAATGTGAAATTTTGTTCACAAAGGGCATTTGGCTACCTAAGTGAATGGCTTGAAACAGTTCGAGAGTATTGTTACAAACCTCTATAAAAATGTCATTTTAGTATGAACTTAGAATTGTATTCATAAAGGCTGTTGACAACTTTTGAGAGTAGATAAAGATTGCTCATCTAATTTTAGCATGTTTTTCAGTAATTACCAGTATTTAACAACACCGAGTCAGAGGATTATGTTGGTAAACATTGCCAACGGATTCACGCCCCGACATCAAATGGATGAATGAGAGTATTAGTTTGTTAATTTTTAATGTGAAATTTAATGTGAAATCGCAACTGTACTCATGAAGTCTGATGACAAAGTTTTGAGAATAGATAAAGTTTGTTCATCTAATTTTTTTTTCAGTAATCACACCAAGTCCGAGGATTATGTTGGTAAACATTGATAACGGATTCACGCCTCGACATCAAATGGATGAGTGAGAGCATTAGTTTGTTGTTAATCTGGCATTTGATGTAATGTTAATTTTTTTTACAAAGAGCATTTGGTTACCTCACCCAAGGGTTAACGACAGTTCTAGGGTCATACTATAAACCTCTATGAAAAAAAGTACTATGAAATTACAACTGTATTTATGAAGTCTGTTGAAAACATACTGAGAATAGATATAGATTGCTCATCTAATTTTAGCATGTTTTTGGTCATAACCAGCATTTAACCAGACCAAGTCCGAGAATTTTGTTGGTAAATATTGCCAACGGATTCACGCCTCAACATCAAATGGATGAATGAGAGTAATAGTTTGCTGTTAATCAGGCATTTGATGTAATGTTATATTTTGTTCACAAAGAGCATTCAGTTACCTACATGTAACCCAAGGGCTTAAAACATGCTATAAACTAAACGTCTATCAAAATATAGTTTCAATATGAATTTACATGTGTATTCATAAAGTTTGTTGGAAACTTAGTGAGAATAGATAAAGATTGTTCATCTAATTTTAGCATTTTTTCAGCATTAAGCAGTATTTAATCTGACCAAATCCCAGGATTATGCTTGTAAAAATTGGGTACGGATTCACGCCTCAGTACAGAAGATCGGTGAGAGTGTTTATAATAAAGTTAATGTTAATCACATAAAATGTGTCACACATGGCATACATGAAAACTACAAACTCAATAAATTTCTGACACTTCATCTGGGTTTAATGTTTCATACAGCTGTGTGTAGATCTATACATGACTCTACGAACGACTGGTGACCCTTTCTCACACTCAATGATAACCCTTAATAGCGCTATATCGCACTGAAGAAACTGTCACTAGTCGATCGTAGAGTCGTGCATAGATCTACACAAAGCTTTATGAAACACAAATTTTCTGAGAAAGTGAAACATGAACCTAAATTTATGAAGAAAAAGTGTAAATCATTTCTTTTAAAGCATGTGTTGCATGGCATATCGTCCCCAGCCCCCCCCCCCCCCCCCCAGCCAAGGCCCCTTGCTGTATGCATATAACCCTGTGCTGCAACAGCCCTGTATACTGCTGTCAACGAGAATGGCTGTTATCCAGTCTATGAGCTGCGTTCATAGACTCGCCGCGAAGCCTCTATTCAGACGACAAGCGGCAGTTGTTGCTCTTTCTATTGTGCCTTTTTAAAAATTCTGCGTCAAAATTCTTTTGCCATGTGTATTGGTATCTCAAGGAATTGACGAATCGGAAATGCTCACGAGCTGACGTCACATTGGTCATCCGAGTAAAGGCGTTCGCGGAGCTCGTGATTCTCTGCATGCCTAGTCTAAGGGGGTGTAGTTCAAAAGTTGAAGTTGATCGCAAATTTCAGTTGATCAGAATGCGCCAATCAAAATCGTTGTTTCATGTGCATCTTGTCAGAAGCACACAATTTGAACAACACCCCCTATGGCTCGCAGACTCGCTTCTATTAAAGGGGAACTACACCCAGACATTAAATTGCTATCATTAAATGAAGAAGAATAAGATGAACAATCTGTGAAAATTTGAGCAAAATCGGATAATCCATTCAAAAGTTATGAATTTTCAAAGTTTTGATTTACATCCCTCATGGGCTCCTTAAATTGGCAAACGTACAGGCACAAAATGGCTGCCAACATGGAGAACTCTCAATTCACTTTATACAAAAAATATCACATTTTCCTCTATTTCCAGAAAAGTAGACAAAATTTTGTTTTATCAGTTAAATATATTATGGCCACATCAACTCTGCAAGCATTCTAGAAAGAACGGTGGTGATTCCTCATTTGAAATATGATATTGATCCATTTTCAATAAATTTATATACAAAGTGAATGAGGAGTTCTCCATGTATGACATCACATATTATGCTAATTGGCTATAAGTTGCCAATTCAAGGATGCCCAGCAGAGGTGGAATATGATAACTTTGAAAAGTCATAACTTTTGAACGGATTATCCGATTTTGCTCAAATTTTCACAGTTTGTTTATCTGATTTTTCTTCATTTACTGACCATACATAATTGTCTGGGTGAAATTCCCCTTTAAGCAGTCTATTATCACAGCCACAAGAAAGCCTTTGTAAAGGATATATATATGTCTATGACCCCGTTTACACAGACTTTTAGGCCGGCCCGAGGCCGGCTCGCTGGCCCAATTGCGGTACCAAAAGCCGGCCTAGTTTTGGACCACCTCTGGAGGTTGTCTCGGGCCGGCCTCGGGCCGGCCAAGTTTCGGTATAAACGCTCACTGGCCCAATTGCGGTACCAAATGCGGGCCCGCTCACGATTGTGACGTCATATCTCATTGTTTTGAAAGTTTTGCCCGCGTAGTTTGGAGTCTCCTCGTATCGTCTGAATTAAAGTTTACATGCAGAGCACCGCTACCGTCAAAATACTGAACAAGTTAGACCAGCCTAAATGTTTTGGTGTAAACAGGTAACCGAGCGGGACCCGGTACCGCAATTGGGCCGGCACTGGGCCAGCCTAAATTTGGGTCGGCGGTGTAAACGGGGTCTATACATGTAAATGCAAAGGCATCTTCATCATGCCTCCTTGAAAGAAGAGACAAAAATAGACGAGTCTTAATCGATTCAATGTGGATAAATGCAGGGAGATTAGAACGCCAATCTCGATCTGACTAAAATACCAAACACTTAATTATATATTGTGGAAAATTTTCACGGGGTTTTAATTTTCATGCTTTTCGCGGTGAAATTGCTGACCGTGAACTTACGAACTGCAAAAATAATCCTTCAGAATTTGTAGGAAAAGTTAACATGTGCGGTACTTCACACATCGCGTTTTGAAGTGGCATAATATTGGTTTCAATTTTTCAATCGCATGTATATCGCTTTCAATGTTTCAATCGCACATGTATATTTGCGTTTCTAATCATAATCTTCGGGATATACTGTGATTATATGGTCACTCTCTATACTTTTTCGGCATTTACAAACTTGTAGCGGTAATCACTTTCTGTTTCTTGAAAAATCTGTATGAGTTAGATCGGGAGATCATACTTTTATTTGAAGGATTGTACCCGCGAATTCAATACCCCAAGAAAATTCATGGACTAACCAACCGCGAAAAATTAACACCGCGAAATTATCCCTCTATACAGTATTAAAGTTTGTATGTGTGAAGACATCTTCATCACGACTCCTTGAAAGAAGAGACAGAAATAGACGAGTCCTAATCAATTCAATGTGGATAAATGCAGGGAGATTAGAACGCCAGTTGTAGTGACATTGAGTCACACCGATCTCGATGTGACTAAAATACCAAACACTTGATTACTATATTGTGGAAAATTTTCACGGAGTTTTAATTTTCGTGCTTTTCGCGGTGAAATGGCTTGCCATGCGAAAATAATCCTTCAGAATTTGTACGAAAAGTTAACATGTGCAGTACTTCACACATTGCGTTTTTGAAGTGGCACAATATCGCTTTCAATGTTTCAATTGCGTGTATATTTGTGTTTCTAATCATAATATCAAGAATATACTGTGATTATATGGTCATTCTTTATATTTCGTTGGCATTTAAAAGCTTTCTCTTGTATTGCTTGAAAGTCTCACTTGTGGATGAATGATGAGAAGAAGGTTTCATGGTACGATTTATATTTCTTGGAAATGTGAATGGTCCTGAAAAGGAGAGTGGGTAGGTCCTTTTCAGGACCACTCACATTTCCAAGAAAGATGACTCGTTGTACCGTGAAACCTTCTTCTCATCTCTCTCTGGTAGCAGTAATCACTTTCTGTTTCTTAAAAAATCCATAATAGTTTAGGTCAGGAGATACTTTGGGGGGGGGGGATTGTATCCACGATTTCAATACCACGCAAAAACGATCATAGACTAACCAACCGTAAAAAATGAACGCCACAAAATTATCCCGCTATACAGTAAGTGTGTATGTGTGAAGACATCTTCGTCATGACTCCTTGAAAGAAGAGACAGAAATAGACGAGTCCTAATCGATTCAATGTGGATAAATGCAGGGTGATTAGAACGCCAGTTGGAGTGACATTGACTCACACCAATCTCGATGTGACCAAAATACCAAACACTTGATTAATATAGATCTGTTGGTTTGGAGAGAGTATTAAAGCAACGTGCGCATTCCTTTATGAAGTGAGAATATCATTTAGCGAATTATGAACAGAGATATTAAAGAATCAAATAACTTAAGATGGTACACACAAGAAATTTAAAGTCTTCTTTTTGTATAGAATAAGATAATAGTTTTTACATTTTTGCAAAAGTCAATTTATTTCTAATACCAAACAATTGTTTAATAATAAATAATAATAAATTCTAATATTTTTCTTACATTTTTGCTATAAAAGTTAATTTCTTTCTTATAAATCATGTCTTAATTTCTGCTTCTATATGCTACCTACTTGTCTTCTTGCTCTTTGAAACTTTCGTAAAAAAGCACATAATAAATGTTGTCTATTATTATTATTATTGTTATTGAAAATGAAATAAATGTGAAATAATGACATAATCTTCCTCATATTCTTGCAGCCAATTCAAACATATCTTAAAGCGTGTTGCAAATAAGTTGCAACTGATTGCAAATTTCATTTGATCCACATGCACCTATTAAAATCATTGTTGCATAAGTGTGCTTTGTCAGAAATATAAATGAGCTGACAAGAAAACAAGTGTCAAATTGCAAAATTTGATCTTCCGTTCAGAGATAAATTTCCCATACCTTTTCACCCAACATAATTCTATGAAATAATTTGCTCCCACAAATCAAACACATAGCTCATTGCAAGTGCTTTATTTTAGTATTTTCCAAAAATCATAAAACCAAATTGATTTCAATTCATAAAAATAATATTAGTCATTTGAAAAAAAAAAGAGCCTTCATACCCTCACAATAATAATATCCTCTTTCATTTGATTGAAGGGGGCGTATTCACGATCATGAAATCTTGAATTCACAACCGTAAATCTAATACTCCTACAATTGTAAGTAGAAAATGCATGGGGTATATCCTCTTTGTACTGTATCACTAATAGCCCACAGGCATCCCATTATTAAACGATGACATACTATTGAGTAAAATGTGATGATAAATGATGATCTTATTTCTCGCATCTGTAAACCCAAACCTCTATAATGTACAAGAATGTAGAATTTGAAATGTAGGTCAAGTCACATAATGCAGCCCTTAAAAACATATAAGATAAATAGGTATACTAAAGAAAAAAATGGCACCATCAAATTAATGAAAAAAGACTATGTTGCATAGATGATGAACAAAAATTTATTTCAAAGTTTGAATTTGGAGTGGGTCTTGATAAAAATGTTTTCTTTATTCATTATTTTGAAAAATAACAGTAAAGATACAGATAGATATGTGAGGTACAAACTGAAAATAAAGTGATCTTCCGGTATTCTTGAACATTTTTCTCCCTTCTAAGTCTTACTTTCTACATTATTAGATTTTTTGTCTTATTGTCAACATGAACCAAACAAATTTTTGTTTGCCTTCCTTACCCCCCAATTGTGCATACTTTTTAATTTATGCACAATTTATGAATACTTCAGCTAATTTCACATCATTTTTTTAAATGAAAACCGTTACTGATCTATGCCTTTAAGCTTAAATAAACTCCAATCATCTCACTACATTCAAAGTATGCTTGTACCTTTAATTTCTAATTAAGCGATTTGCATACTTTGTTGTTAGCTGAATCATGCTTAATTAGCTTTAATATGACAAATCATATTTCCATGAAATATCCTAGAGTGTAATAGAAGTACACAAACCGATGCATTCACATTGTGAAATTTAGTCCAAACAAAAATGTTTGGATGCCCTTCAATTACAGACCCTCAGAAAATGGCCCAAACTGAACATTCTATTTTTTCCTTTTCAATAATTTTTTTGAAAAATCACAGTATTATAAACAAATCTGTGAAATGCTACATAAAAATGGATTTTAAGTTGTTCTTCGGCACTTTTCTCACTTCTAAGTTATGTTATTTTAATAATAAAATGTGTTCCCCACTAAAAAAAAAGTTATGAAAATTTTTTCTCCAATGACAGACTCTACTTCTCCAAAATGTCATTATAGGACAACCGAACAATATATGTTTTGGCCTAATGACAAATCATATTTCTATGAAGTATACAAGAGTGTAATGAGGGGTGCATGGACCGATATTTGTTCAGGTTGTGAAATTCATCCAAACAAAAAACATTCTATTGTAAAAGATTCCATTCTTGGGCAACCAAACATTATATGATTTTTGCCTAATGACATATCATATTTCTGTGAAGTATACGAGAGTGTAATGAGGGGTGCATGGACCAATATGGGTTCAGGTTGTGAAATTATTAAAAACAAAAATGTTTGGATGCCCTTCACTGACCAACTCTCTGTAAATAGCCTGACCTGAACATTACATTTTATTCCTTTTCAATCAAAGAAAAATAAATTAAAGTACAATTACAGAAAAATATATGATATATATATACTATTTAAAAAGTCATTTCCAGATGTTCTTTGGCACTGTACTTCTTGCAAAGTGTCATTTTCCCCATGAAATGTTTTTCAAAAAGATATTAAAGTAAAATAAGTTAATAAACCTTTTCAACACCAACCAACCCTATTTTTCCATGTCATCTTTAAAGAGGACAACCAAACATTATATGATTTTGCCTATAAATGACAAATCATATTTCTATGAAGTATATGAGAGTGTAATGAGGGGTGCTTGCACTGATACGGGTTCAGGTTGTAAAATTATTCCACACAAAGATATTTGGTTGCCCTTCATCAACCCACCCTCTGAAAATGGTTTGAGATCAACCTTTGTTCTTTTACTTTTAACTTGAAATAAAATAAAAAATCACAATATAATTATAAACAAAATCTGTAAAATGCTACATAAAAACGGATTTTCAGTTGTTCTTAGACACTTTCCTCCCTTCTGAGTCAAATCTTTTAGCATGGAATGTGTTCCAAAACTTAAAAAAGAAATAAATTAAGAAAAAAAAACCCTACCAACCTACATCATTTTTCAAAATGTAATTCAAGCGCAACCATACATTATATGTTTTTTGCAAAATGACAAATCTATATTTCTATGAAGTATATGAGAGTGTAATGAGAGGTGCATGAACTGATATTTGTTCATGTTGTGAAATTCATCCAAACAAAAACCATTCTATTGTAAAAGATTCCATTCTTGGGCAACCAAACATTATATATTTTTTGCAAAATGACAAATCTATATTTCTATGAAGTATATGAGAGTGTAATGAGGGGTGCATGAACTGATTCGGGTTCAGGTGATGATATTATTCCACACAAAAATATTTGGTCGCCCTTTACCAACCGACCCTCTGAGAATGGCCCCAACTGAACTTCTAATATTTTTCACTAAACTAGAACTTTAGAAATCACATTAAAATTACAAATAAATCTGTGAAATGCTACCAAAAAATGGCTTTTCAATTGCTCTTTGGCACTTTCCTCCCTTCCAAGTCACATTTTTTGCATAAAAATAAAATGACGAGTTAAGAAAACAATTCTCCGACAATATTTTTTCCAAAATCTCATTCTAGGGCAAGCAAACAATATACATTTTGGCGTAATGACAAATCACATTTCTATGAAGTATACGAGAGTATAATGAGGGGTGCATGATCCGATGCGGGTTCGGGTTGTGAAATTACGTGACAGCTTGGCTCATGCTAAGAGCCTAATCAATCTCTCGCCAGGAACAAAGAAAATTAATCACCTTCGCCTTCACTCTTTCTTTCACCTCTAATAATCATGGATTTGAACCTTGCAACTCTGTTAAAATTGTTAATTTTTCCTTGATATTGGTAACAGAATCATTTGTTTTTCACTGAAAAACTTAACCATAACGCTATGAAATTAAATAGAAATAACAAACTAATGTACGCATATTTAATTCCAATCCGATTTCCCCTTTATAATAATAATAATAATAATAATAATAATAATAATAATTCAATCTTTATAAAGCGCATAATAAAACATATGAATTCTCTATGCGCTGTACAATTCTAACAATTTGCAATTTACAAATGACATACATGTAACTAATAACATTTTCTATCTTGTATTGGTATTCATCAAAATGTGAGCATACGCTCTTTTTCACAGAAAAACTGAATACTGCTCTCATGTTAAATTTATACATTAATGTAAACAAATTTAAATCAGACTCTAATTAGGCTTTGTAACTCTTATAAAAAAATAATTTGATATTGAAATCAAAATATGAGTACGCAACCTACATCCTTCTTCTCACTGAAATGCTGAAACTGCCAAATTAAATAAATGTTTCCTTGCAGAACTAAATTATATTCTATATCCTATTTCCAATTAATAGATTTCTGTGAAGATTGCTGGACATGTAAATTACAACTTCTGGAATGAGCATGAGGAGAAATTGAAATGCAAATAATCAAATGGCTGAACCAAATATTTTCTCATGAGAGAGAGTTTAACATCAATATGCTTTCTCTTGTGAGAAAATATTTGGTTCAGTTGTTTGGTCATTCTATACTCTGGTAATTTGACATCAGTCTCTGAATATATAAGTCATGAAAAAGCAATTAATAGCCTAATCTGGTAATGACAACAAATATGCACATCTTCTGAAATCCCATTAGTCAATATCTACACATCTGAATAAAAAGCTTATTAGTCTGTGCTATTTATCATAATGCCCACTTCCCTTGCTGTCATTTACCCTAAAATTCAGAATTATAAATGCTAATTGGACTGGCTTTTGAGAGTAATTAGACCATTATTCTTGTAAGAGCTTCTTTTTCTACATGAAACTGAAAGCTCTTTTGAAAGAATTTAGAATCTCTGTAATTTGTAAATGCATTAATAATGAGACACGTCTGATAACGAGAAGAATAAAACAACATGTATTGCATTCCAATAAATGAGGGGCTCTCTCTTTGTTTCTACATGTAATACGCGGAGCTGCCAACTTGAAATTCATATTTTAAGGAGATTTCACAATGAAATCAGGGAGATCTTTCTCTTTCGCACACAATCCAATGAAGTACAGCTATATATCAATAGAAAATCAGGGCAGGGAGATTGCTGAAAATCAGACATTTTTCGTCTAATATCGGCTAATTTTCAGGGAGTCTCCTGCCCAATCAGGAAGACTTCGCAGCACTGATAATACTAAATAATCAAAGTAAGAATATTGAATGGAGATTAGTAATGCAGACTCAGTGTACAGTGAACCATTATCAACGATAAATGAAAGAGAAAAAAAAGAGGACTGTTCATATTGCGAATGAGAGATGAGCTCGGAGAATGCATTGGTCTGAGAGAGATGGAGAGGGAATGTGAGACTGGGAAAAAAATGCAACGTATGAAGATACAAATAGAGGAACAGATATAGGAAGCGAGATAAGATGGGAGGTAGAAATATACAGATATAAACAAAAATGAGATGAATAAGAAATAGAAAAACAGAGATAAAGAAAAGGGATAAAAGAGAAAGAGGGAGAGGGAGGAGGAAGGAAAGAGGATGCAGGGACATTTAAATAGACTAAATGAAAAAGGGAAGTGAAAAAGATTTTTAAATAAGTTAATAGGAGGGATAGAAAGGGAGAGACAGAGAGGCGAGAGGAAAAAAGAGGGAGAGAGATGAGAAAGAAAGAGAGAAGGGGATGAGAAAGAAAGAGGGAGAGAGAAGAGAAAGAAAGAGGGAGAGAGAAGAGAAAGGAAGAGGGAGAAAGAAGAGAAAGAAAGAGGGAGAGAGAAGAGAGAAAAAGAGGGAGATAGAAGGTAGGGAAATATAGAAAAAATGAATGTAAGGAAAAGGAAGAAGTGAGGGCAGGAGGGGGATAGAGAAAACAAAATCAATGAGAAAATTGTATTGATATATCAATGCAAGAGAAACGAGATTTGAAACAAAAAAGGGGAAGGGAGGAAAAAAAAGAGATAGTGAGATACATGTACCTAGAATAAAGGACAAAGGAGAATGATGGAAAGAAAGCTAAAATCGAATTAAAAATTATCGAAAAAGATACAAAACAAGAGTTGGAGACAGACCAAGAAGGAAAACAAACCTGAGAGACAGAGAAAGAAAGGTATCAGCAACAGTTAGGGTACTTGACAGACATGCAAATACAATACACAACCCAAACCAGAGGGTATTCTGATCTAACCCTTTAAATTACAAATATAGCTCTTCTACTGTTGGGCACCCCACAGGGAACTATATTCTCTTACATGCATTATCACCATCCATCTGCAATGTACAAGTAAGTAACCTTCCCTACCTTCAAGTTCAAACGACTCACTTCAGGGCATAGTTTCAAAGCCAAAGGGCAGATTTTTTGTTTACAAAATTCTGTTTTCTATCTTAAAATCAAATGTATGTCTCAGGATTCAACATACATTTCTTTCTTTTAAAATTGTATACATGTACATATCTCTCAGGATCAAAACATATGGTAGGCTACATATACACGTAGGCTTTGTATTTGGATATCTGCACAATCCCTGACAATTTTGAGTATTACTCCTGCTCTCATTGAAATACCCTTATACATGCATCTTTAATACATCTTACTATAATCATAAGCGATAATATGTGCACATTGAAAGATAAGTTCAATTCCAAAATCATGAGGTTTAGTTAAAAGTCAGCCTTATTTGTAAATCAAGCTCTCTAGCTCTTTCAGAAATATCCAACATCTTAATTTATAACATAAACTAGACTTTAAAGGTAGAAAACTACATTTGCACACATTACGGTTATGCCTACAACTTGTTGTGTACCTCAAATATGTCAAAAGAACAACCTCTATGAAGTATTTTGGTCAAATGTAGTCCAGAATATTTAATTCAAATAAAAATCTATTCTATCATAATTTATCTTCACACCAACGGTATCGCGATACTCCAAGCGCATTTATACCACATACGCACACACAAACTTGTAAGAGCACGTACAGTGCGCACTTCAATACACTGCCACACCATGCGGAACACGCACTGAGAGATACTCTTGCACTATTTGTCAACGAGCGATCAACGGCCGTTTCAAATTTTTTACGCACGATGTAATAATTGGCTGGCTGCGAAATTTGAGTATTGTTGAAATAACTTGAAATACATCTAATATAGCCATCTTCGAGCTTACTTGATTGGCGATAGATTATGGTCATTTATACCCTTTATCGTAATATTAAATTCTTGGAATGTCAGATTTTAGCTCGCAATTAGTAGTATTCTATCTTTGACTTAGACATCCCTTTATATATTTAGATAACCATTGAAACACTTACCATCTTACACATCTGATTTGACCTGATTCATGGATATAATTCATAAACTCTTAAGGACAAGGTCAGAGCAAAGTTGGTCAGAATAAAAAAAACCAGCTTTATCCATACATCAAGATCATTCTTTCCAAACTGTACTTGTCTTTGTGTGGACTACACATAAATCTTTTGTTTAGAAATCTGATCAATGCCTTTAAACTTCAAATATCCATTGAAATACTTTCATCTTTTACATCTGGGCTGACCCCACTACTTGGATTTGTAAACTCTCCAGGACAAGGTCATTGCAAAGTTGGTCAGGGTTGAAAGTCAGCTTTATGTTACATGCAGTTCATTCTTTCTAAACTGTACAATACTCTATGCACTTTGTGTGAACTATCATATTCAGAAATCTGACCAATCCCTTTAAACTTCATACATCCATTATAAAAAAAAAACACTTTCATCTTTTATAGATCTGAGTTGACCCGATTCATGGATATAATTTGTAAACTCTTTATGACAAGGTCAAAGCAAAGTTGGTCAGGTATTTTAAATCCGGGTAAATCTTTCGTTTCCAAACTGTATACATGTAGATGTCCATCTACTGTACTGTACTAACCGTCCATTCAGAAATCTGATCAACCCCTTTAAACTTCATACATCCATTGAAATACTTTCATCTTTTACATCTGGGCTGACCCCAATACTTGGATTTGTAAACTCTCCAGGACAAGGTCAAAGCAAAGTTGGTCAGGGTTGAAAATCAGCTTTATGTTACATCCAGCTCATTCTTTCAAAACTGTATTATACAATACTGTATGTACTTTGTGTGAACTATTATATTCAGAAATCTGACCAATCCCGATTCATGGATATAATTTGTAAACTCGTGAGGACAAGGTCAAAGCAAATTTGGTCAGGGTCGAATGTCGGCTTTGTATACAAATCCGGGTGTCCTTTTGCATGCTTTTTTCTACAGTGTACTGCACATATCCAACCTTTCTCAGTACTGTTTGTACTTGTGAGCCATAATTTGTACAAGATTGTGGGCTAAATGCACATAACAACTTGAAGGAAATCATGTACTGTAACTTATTTTCATACTCTTTCACTCTTTTCATCATATTTCAATTTCAAGAGGGGTAAACAGTTATCCCCTTTGAAAATTTGTTTTTATGAATATTATCATCAACGAGATGTTCATCTTCTTACAGCACATCAGATTAAATGTTGACATTGCTTGATGTCGGGAGCAAATAGTAGTTGTACTTAAAGGGGAACTACACTCAGACATTAAATTGCTATCATTAAATGAAGAAAAATAAGATGATCAAACTGTGAAAATTTGAGCAAAATCGGATAATCCATTCAAAAGTTGTGAATTTTCAAAGTTTTGATTTACATCCCTCATGGGCTCCTTAAATTGGCAAACGTGATTTACATCCCTCATGGGCTCCTTAAATTGGCAAACGTACAGGCACAGAATGGCTGCCAACATGGAGAACTCTCCATTCGCTTTGTACACAAAATTTCACATTTTCCTCTTTTTCCAGAAAAGTAGACAAAGTTTTGTTTCTTCTGTTAAATATTTTATAGCCACATAAATTTTGCAAGCATTCCAGAAAGAACTGGGTTGATTCCTCATTTGAAATATGATATTGATCCATTTTCAATAAATTTATATACAAAGTGAATGAGGAGTTCTC
>BQKZ01001032.1:125436-139638 GCA_036244855.1 Temnopleurus reevesii
TTACATGTACAATGTGGTAAGTTAGGGTTAAAGGTAATCTTTTACAATGCCAAATCAGTGTGAATATATGACCTGTTTGAAATCTTTGAAACTTCGATTGTCTGAATATACTTATGAAATAAACATTTACCATAAAAAAAGAGTAAAAATATATCAGCGCTCAAAAAGCATGAGGGTTTGGGCTAGTTGAACGATCATGCTGTCGAAATTTAAACAACCGGCTGGTCGCTGATAAATTGTCAGTGTTAAATCGCTTGTATCATGAAATATACAAACTTAAAAATATTTCATTACCCCTTTTCTTCTCAAGCAAATACATGAATGGATTGACCAATTTACTAATTCCAGTAAATGTCTGTGTTCTACATGAAGGTATTATTTAGGTAAACAAAACATCCCTACCACCTAAAATAAAGGAATTAAATCTAGCCAGGAGAGCTGTGATGTTGAATTTATCGGAAGCCAACGTTCCAATATTGAAAGGCGCCACCAGGCCTCAAATTAGCCCCAGGCAACCAAAGGGAATTACCATGGGTGCCCTCTCTGGATTTTCTACAGTTCTCTATTATTTTACCTTGAGCAGAAAAGTGTCCTTCATCAAAATTGCCTGAAGAAATCATATTTCAAGTCTGGCCCAACATACGTTCAGATTTGGATATCTATAATCGAGTATATACCCATAGGCCCGTATTCTGATGTCAGGTTTAACTTACACTAGAGTTTAAATCAGTGGTTTAAGTATGGAAAGCCAAAAGAGGATTGAATCTATAACAGTCGGTGTTTAATTTACCAGCACATTTGGCACTCATAGTATTAAAAAACTGTCTTGGAATTAGACAATTTTCTACATTATTAGAGCATGGAAAAAGAGAGCAGTTAACATTTTAAGAATTATACAGTTTTAATAAAGTTTTGGCACTTTGGGCTACCCATACTTAAACCACATATTTAGACTCGAGTTTAAGTTAAACCTGATATCAGAATACGGGCCAGAGACTACTTTTACCCTAGGCAAAACATCACACATGCTCAAGTATGCCTATTTCCGTCAAACAAAAATAATAAGAGGCATGTGCTCAGCTCGAGGCTCGTAAAGGGAAATGGCTGGAGAGAAGGGCAAGGACACTTTTACAGGAGGCCATTTCTAATTTGCTGTTTGGGGGTATTTTCTGACCCATTCACTACTGAATTCTGTGATTCCCATAGACTTTGTGCAGAGTCTACCTGGTTCCAATAGTCATTAATGCATATTTTAGATAGATAAGTATTTTCTAAGGCTATGCTGAAGAAGTATTTGTTCAACAAATAATTTGCATGTACATGAACCCGGTGCGCAATATCAGAGGTATGTTGTTTTCTTGCTTTTTTACGCAGATCTATAATCTCCATTCTGTTATTTCTTTTTCTGCTCTGTGAGCGCATAGGGGCATGCCATGGGTACGTGTTATGCGCTATATAAGAACTGAATATTATTACTATTATTATTGTTTTATGCACTCTCTACACACAAAGGTTGCTATTGACGTCCCGCAAGCTTGCCCAAAGCTTTCCCGACGATGCAATAAGTAATGCACAGTGTATGCAAACTGGATTCAAAGTATTGTAAATGCTTTAAGGAATACAGCTTAACTAAATTCGTCGGCAAGAAGCATGCATAAATCTGAATCTATTCATAAACCGCGCTATTGCAACTTTTTCTAGCAACACCCCATTTATAGAAAGACAGAATTTTTTAGTACATTTTTGGAGGCGTACACCAAGTTAGTTTATAATTAAGTATTTTGTTTTCTATCAATTATGTACTATGTATTAATTTTTTTACCGGTATTATGATTAGACAGACCACCTGTGCGCTTTGAAACACCTGTATAAAGCGCCTTATAAATGTAATTATTATTATCATTATTATTAGAAAAATATATATTGAACTTCAGCTACTTACCATGCATCTTAATAAAGTCGATGATTTTCAGCAGTAATTCCGGTATTTTCACTGCGCCTCCCGGTCCGTAGCGGCACAGTTCCTTCAGCGGAACGCCGAATAACTTATTATTGACTTTTCGACGAATACTCGCCGGGGAGCGTAGTATCTTCTGCATGGTGGCAGCGGCTAGTCCCCCACGGTCAGTGCCTTATGGCACAACCTACATAAAGTAAGAAAAGAAGAGAAAAGTTAGATTTACAGGATTTAGCTCCAGAGCAGTGCAGTTATTTCAATGGCATACAGTACATATCATCTTAACATAGAACTAGATTTGCAGCGGGACGCCGAACAGCTTATTGTTGACCTTCCGACCGATGCTTGCTGGGGAGCAAAGTATCTTCTGCATGGTGCCCGCCGCTGGTACCCCGCAGTCGGTGCCTTATCGCACAACCTAATGTTGGAGCAAAAAAGAGAGAGCACACGTTAGATTTGTGGAATTTAGCAGAGAATCAATTCAATTCAATTCATATTTATTTCATTCAAAAGTAAAAACCAATTTCATGTACAAGGTAAAATATTTAAAAAAATCGAATGAGGAGACAGCTGGAAAGAACAGAGTCTTATGAGATGCTGCCACCAAATAATACATAAAATATGAACAATGGTACATCAATGGTACATCAAAATGTATTCTCGTCCAGGAAAGCAGTATTGTATTCGCAAATATTTTCACAGATCTATACTTTTACTATTTCAGACCAGTTCAATACATTGGTGTATTGCTATTTTCACCTTTTTATAGTGTTTTTTAATACAAATATGCATCATACAGAGTGGAAATTTTTGCCAGTCCAAGACCACAAAATGCACAATAATATGACCATCCTAAAATTTCAGCTTATACAGTAAATTCTGCAGCATGTTTGTCATTTGTCCCCTTCAGTCTGTCTGCATTGTACATCTGTATGTTTATGCATCCATTGACATAGTTGTAACTAATTAATGTATTATTGCTGCGAGAGTTTTTGTCTCATCTGAAACTTGGGACCGGCGTACAAAAAAATGGAATGATTGTATCTAAAAGGAAAATGAATAACTTTTATAAAACACATTNCTGCATTGTACATCTGTATGTCTATGTATCCATTGACCTACTTGTAACTAATTAATGTATTATTGCTGCGAGAGTTTTTGTCTCATCTGAAACTTATGACCGGCATGTAAAAATGGAACGATTGTATCTAAAAGGAAACTGAATAACTTTTTAAAAAACACATTTTGCAAAGATTTTTCTTGTATTTACTCTTTAAAAAAAATCAGTGATATGATATCAAAATCAAAGCATACATTTATCTGCAGACTTCCAATTTTATCAAAGCTTAAATCTTTAGCTGCACAGACATTAGTCTTCCCAATGTATTAAACACCCACCTAAAATAGAACCCCATAAAATATTCTATATATGGGACTACTGTATCAAACTCGAATGATCAGAGAGTCCATTAACATCTCATTCATCTCCAGAAAACCAACAAAAATTCACGCCCACTAACCCATCCCATTTTATCGATTGGTCTTTCAAGCTCCAGCCATCGTCATGGCAACCGGCTTGACGAATCAAACATTTCTGACAATTGTGACGCAATGCTGTGCGTGTAATTAGTGAATGTAAGTCAATCGTCCATGACCTATTCCAATAGTGTACAAAAGGTGGTAAAATAGAGATGATTGAAAGCAGCTCTTGTACTTTCATTGGTAGGCAAAAATGAACGAGATATGGCTTTTACTGGACGTAAAGTAACCTTCAGCATTGTATAAAATGGGTATTGATACACATATTCAAGCTAGCATATTGTCCTATAAAGCATTATGACAGGAGAGATAGGTTGTTCTCACATGAATAGCACCTTGGTACACAATGGGTGACTTTAAGTACAGTGTTCGGTGTTGGTGTTGGTGTTGAGAGAGCAAAACGCTGTTAGTCAGTTTACAAAAGTGATACAGAAACGACCGGACATATCTTGCAAGGTCTACCCCAAACACCAACGTACAGACTTCAAGTTTGGTGTTGAGGCTAGTGTTGGTTTTGCTGCAACACCAACACCAGCATTCAACACCGTACTTGAAGTCACCCAATGTACTAGAAACAAACAATTGATTTACACTACCCAATCATGATTTCGCGGACGAGGATAGTGTGGGCCGGGCAATATATTCTCAAATTAAAGCATACATGTACATCTGTATATTTTCCAGGAAATGCATCAAATGTATACAATTAATCATATCTAAATATATATTACATCTCCATGATTTAAAGTTTGTCAACATAATAGAACTTTCGTCATTCAATTCAAATTAATCATGATGAATTCAATGCAAAATGATATTCATGCAACTTGGTTGGTACATGTATTCAATGTTAATGATGCTAGTCTGTAATCGTTGGAAGAAAACATTAGACAAAGGATATCCATTAGCATTCCTTCTAGGAAATTCATAAAGAAAGAAGGAGTAGGTGTGAGCGAGGAGAAGGATAGGGAGGGGGAAGGCATAAACTAGATTACTATTATTATTATTATTATTTATTCAGCAAATTAAGAACAAAACAATTACAGTATAGGTAAAGGATACAAAGATAAAACAACTAGGTAAATGAATAATTAACATATGCTAGGAAAAGAGTATAAGGAGTGGAGGTCTGTATCACATCAATATTAGGCTTATTCAATTCAATTCAACATATACCTTCAGAATCGGCTACATTTTGTGAGTCTTGACACTTTCTTATCATAAATGTATTGACTCCCTCCCATCTCCCATTCCCCCCCCCCCTTTCCTCTCCGTCCTCCCTCCCCCCCTTCCTCCTAAAAAATGAAAATAATTTGTTGTTAAGTGAGTTTCAAAGTCGGGTTGATTAATCAGGATCTTTTTTTAGGTGGAAAATAAATTGTTAAATGTAAAGATGAGTAAAGCAATCTTACATGTTGTTTCAAGATCTGTACTTAACACTATTCTCTCTGAATTTACTACAAAAAAAAAATTGTATGTGAATACAAAGGTGATAGCTTTATTTGGACTTGAACATCTCATATGCAGGTTATTGCTCGGGGCAATATGTCATCATGTTCTTGTCGTGAGAGTATCACTACGAAACCATAGTGAACGATAACAATTATACCCAGCAGAGAAAACAGATGGCCGCTTCGCAAATCTGACTGATAGGACGTGATAATCGGCTCGACATCCACGAGACTGCAATTAAACGACCAACGACGGCTCGCTCAATGAGTCACGCTCTCGTTCGCAAACCCCATCTTCCACGTGTGAAAGGGAACATTCAGGACAGGAATTATTTGATGGTAAAATCTATCCCTCCTCTCTTAAATTGGCAACACTTGAATTTTTATATTATATTTAAGCAATAATTCAATCAAGCATAATGTTACCAAATTTATTTCCTCTTGCAGTATACAAGAAGTACATGGACAAATAGATCTATTGAATTTCTTTGCATACATGTACATCATGAGATTTAAAAGGGGAACTTCACCCAGACATTGATCTGTGCTCAGTGGATGAAGAAAAATACAATGGTCAATCTGTAAAAATTTGAGCAAAATCCAACAATCCATTAAAAAGTTATGAATTTTCAAAGTTTTGATTCACACCCCTCATCGGCTCCTCAAATTGGCAATATGCAAGCACAAAATGGCTGCCAACATGGAGAACTCTCCATTCACTTTATACATAGAATTTCACATTTTCTTTTTTTTCTAGAAAAGTAGACAATAAATCAACAAAATTCATTCCGAAATGCATGCAGAATCAAAATCTCCATATCATACTCGAAGAGAAAAGTACAATTTTGTGTACTTTTGTAGAAAAAGAAGAAAATGTGGAATTCTGTGTACAAAGTGAATGGAGAGTTCTCCATGTTGGCAGCCATTTTGTGCCTGTACGTTGCCAATTAGAGGAGCCCACCAGGAATGTAAATCAAAACTTTGAAAATTCATAACTTTTGAATGGATTGTTGGATTTTGCTCAAATTTTCACAGTTTGATTGTTGTATTTTTCTTCATCCACTGAGAGTGCATCAATGTCTGGGTGAAGTTCCCCTTCAAGGATATTTTTCTCACAGTATCATACTGAGCAGTGAATGAGCACAAATTGAATTATCAAAAGAGCATGAAAAATACTGGTAAATGTACTAAAAATCTGAACTAAATGTAGATCAACTTGTATGGAATAGATGGTAAGGGAAAGGATAATTATTTTCTACCATGAACGTATGAAAATCAGACTAGGGAACGTCTGATAAGGTTTTCATTTTCGATGAATTGTACAGAAATGCAGAAGATAATCATTCAAAAATGAGTATGAAAAGGAGACTAGTAAATTTCTGAGAAAGCGATTATCTTCAACGGCAATTGATAGAGATGATAATTGGAACAGTACCTCAATGGCGCCCAGTCACCGTGTATGAAGAAACAGATTCCATACTGCGATTGATTTAATTGCTGACAAATAAGATCTAATCACTAGAATTCCATTTTACACTTTCAAGAAGATAGAACACATTTTGTGTTTTGGTTCAGTACTTTTCTTAATTCAGATCCCCAGGAATTATGCTAGATGCACATTAGATCAGAAGGAGTATAAAAATATACACAAGTTCTGACTATTTCCATTGCATAAGTGTTTTGCGATTTGACAAAGAAAACTTAGAAAAAATTTTACTAAAATCTTTATACATCCATGAATCAGCAAGATGATATACAGAAACATTTTTTTCCTTGCAAAATTGCAAATATAGCAAATATATTTTCAGAAATTGGTAAAGACAATTTACTAACAGTATTTTTGGTTGTAAAATTGTATAAATGAAAAATGGAATTCTACTGTTGCCAATTTGAGGAAGATAAAATGAATGCTGAGTTCATTTTCTGAATGAGTTGAAAATGAGTATGAAAAAAAAAAGACTTCAATACCTGAAAAAGCCATTATCTTGAATGACTCGAATGTCAATGGAGAAGATAATTGGAATGGAATACTCAATGGCAACCGGTCGAGGTGTACGGATAAACAGATTCCATAATGCGATTGATTTAATTGCTGACAAATAAGATCCAATCACTAGAACTCAATTTCACACTTTCAAGAAGATAGAACAGAATTTATGTTTTGGCCCAATACCTTTTGATTCAGGTATCTAGAAATCATGACAGATATGTGAGCAAAAAGAGAACGAAACCTGCACCAGATTCAACGTTTTTTATTAGACGACTATTTTGCAATTGTCATAAATCCTTAAATCTGCAACATGAAAGACAGAAATAATTTTGTTTCCTTGCAAGTTGGCAACTCTTTACTCGCACACACATGTAAATGCACTCTCAGCAATTGGTGAGACATGTTAGTAGAATGTAACACCATTTTTATTGAAATACTGTAGTTCATAAGATATTCGGATGTTGCCAATTTTAGGAAGATAAAGCAAATAAATTTGCTGAATTCATGTCCTGAATGAGTTGAAATAAGTATGAAAATTTTTTTTTCAATACCTGAAAAAGCCATTATCTTGAATGACTCGAATGTCAATGGAGAAGATAATTGGGACGGAATACTCAATGGCAACCAGTCGAGGTGTATGGATAAACAGATTCCATAATGCGATTGATTTAATTGCTGACAAATAAGATCTAATCACTAGAATTCCATTTCACCCTTTCAAGACGATTGAACACATTTCGTGTTTTGGTTCAATACTTTTCTTAATTCAGATCCCCAGGAATTATGCTGGATGCACATTAGATCAGAAGGAGAATAAAAATATACACAAGTTCTGACTATTTCAATTGCATAAGTGTTTTGCGATTTGACAAAGAAAACTTAGAAAAATTTTACTAAAATCTTTATACGTCCTTGAATCAGCAAGATGATAGACAGAATCAATTGTTTTCCTTGCAAGTTGGCAATTTTTACTTGAAAACACATTTTCAGCGATTGGTGAGACAATTAAGTACATTATTTTTTGCAATGAATATTGTAGAAATCAAAAAAGAAATTCTAATGTTTCCAATTTAAGGAAGATAAATTGAATGACTATGCTGAGTTCATGTCCTGAATGAGTTGAAGATGAGTATGACAAAAAGGAATTCAGTATCTGAAAAGGAGACTAGTAAATTTCTGAGAAAGCAATTATCTTGAATGGCAATTGATAGAGATGATAATTGGAACAGTACCTCAATGGCAACCAGTCAAGGTGTATGGATAAACAGATTCCAGAATGTGATTGATTTAATTGCTGACAAATAAGATCCAATCACTAGAATTCCATTTCACACTTTCAAGAAGATAGAACAGAATTTATGTTTTGGCCCAATACCTTTTGATTCAGGTATCTAGAAATCATGACAGATATGTGAGCAAAAAGAGAACGAAACCTGCACCAGATTCAACGTTTTTTATTAGACGACTATTTTGCAATTGTCAAAAATCCTTCAATTGGCAACATGAAAGACAGAAATAACTTTGTTTCCTTGCAAGTTGGCAACTTTTTACTTGCACACACATGTAAATGCACTTTCAGCAATTGGTGAGACATGTTAATAGAATGTAACACCATTTTTATTGTTTTTTTATATTGTTTCTTTTATTGTTATCTTGTTTGTTTTTTAATGTATTCTAACGTAGTTCTTCTTCTACTTCTTCTCTTTCTTTTTCTTCTCCTTCTTCTATATACCTTTTCTTATATGTTTCACCTGGATCCCATGGAAGACCAGTAGTGTCGTGCATGCCTGGCACTGCTGAATGGGATATCCAGCCGATTCCTATTTTTGTTTAATCATGTATATATGTAAGTATTTGTATAATTCATTTTGTTTGTATTTTTGTTTTGTTTCTTTTTAATTGAATTGGAAATTAAATACTATACTATACTATACTATACTATACTATAAGAAATTTGGATGTTGCCAATTTTAGGAAAATAAAACAAATAAATTTACTGAGCTCATTTCTTGAATGAGTTGAAAATGAGTATGAAAAAAGACTTCAATATCTGAAAAAGCCATTATCTTGAATGACTCGAATGTCAATGGAGAAGACAATTGGGACAGAATAATCAACGGCGCCCAGTCACAGTGTATGGATATACAGATTCCATAATGCAATTGATTTAATTGCTGACAAAATAAGATCCAATCACTAGAATTCCATTTCACACTTTCAAAAAGATAGAACACATTTTGTGTTTTGGTTCAATACTTTTCTTAATTCAGATCCCCAGGAATTATGCTACATGTAGATGCACATTAGATCAGAAGGAGAATAAAAAATACACACAAGTTCTGACTATTTCCATTGCATAAGTGATTTGCAATTTGACAAAGAAAACTTTGAAAAAAAATTATTAAAATCTTATGTACATCCTTTAATTACCAAGATGATAGACAGAAACAATTGTTTTCCTCGCAAGTTGGCAACTTTTACTTGCAAACACATTTTCATCGATTGGTGAGACAATTATTATTTTTTGCAATAAATATTGTACAAATCAAAAAAGAAATTCTACTGTTTCCAATTTAAGGAAGATAAAATTAATGATTATGCTGGGTTCATGTCCTGTACGAGTTGAAAATGAGCATGAAAAAAAAAGACTTCAATATCTGAAAAAGCCATTATCTTGAATGACTCGAATGTCAATGGAGAAGATAATTGGGAGAGAATACTCAATGGCAACCAGTCGAGGTGTATGGATAAACAGATTCAATAATGCGATTGATTTAATTGCTGACAAATAGGATCCAATTGCTAGAATTCCATTTCATTAGAGATTGAAGTGATTTACAGTCAATGGTCTATGAAGATAATGTGTACATAACAAATGTTCTCTTGACGATTGAAAAATAGTAATGTATTCCTTTGCTATCCATTGTTAATTTGGTTCATGATACTATTCTACATTTTTACTTGAAAATGTATAAGATTGCAGTACAGAATTTTGTCCAAACAATATGTTGATCTGTATGTCAATAAAGTTTGATGAATGATTAAAAATATACAAGTCTGCGCATGACGAAACCTTCAAATTTCTTGGTCGTGTATTGTCATTATTTATCAATACATTTATCATCAATTATGTAAAATCATAGGGTTTTCCTGAAAAAGGGGGAGGGTTTTACAAGGGAAAATGAATCAGCTATAACTACATGACATGGTACCCTTTGGAGTAATGCTGTATTTACATAATTTCCATGTAAGCATGCTGTATCATGTGTGTAATGCAAGGAGGTAGTTATCTACTTAAGATGTTGAACAATTCCATTCCAGGAATGTAAGATGGATAAATCTTGTAACATAAAACTCTGAAAATTCTCTTTCCATTCTGTTTGATTGGGAGCCCGGCCTGATGGATAATATAATAGGTGGAAATTATTGTGAACTCATGGTCGCGAAATAAGCATAAATAATACCCAAGACCAAGCATTGTTGTCGGAATCACTCAGCCGTACAACCTGGGGCGATAGAGCCTTCTACATCTCTGGGCCAAGACTGTGGAATAGCCTTCCCCACTTTATCAGGAGAGCAGAGCCTTCTACATCTACATCTACATCTACATCTTTTGAGTCCTACCTAAAGACCTACATGTATCTTTTCCCCACTCCCTTGTTGTCACAATACCACCGCTGGGATTTCTTGGACTGAAAGATAAACCATAGCACTGATTAGGACATTGACATCTGTGAGACATTATTTTGAGTAATTCGACCGCCATGAGCACCCAACTGAGGCGGAGACCGGCGCTTTACAAGAGACCACCATCATCATCATCATCAAGCATGATTTTCAGATTATCTGAGTTATCTACACAAGATGTGGAACGAGTCTATTCCAGGAATGTAGCACTCATTACTCTGTAAACATAGCTCTCTTCGCACTCCCTTAAGGACCAATTAGGCAGGCTGTCTTGCCCATAAATACTGATTTCCAATGAGTGAAACATCATAAACCATTACAACATAGCATGCATGTTGGCAACTTCATGTGTAATTTGACACTCCTGGGTTGTGTTTCACAAAATTACGAAAGATTTTAAGAACGATTTTATTAACTAGTTCTGTTATGTGTTCTATTGCTGAATGATCGAGAAACTTATGCATAATGCATTCATTAAGCATAACTTTAAGATAGACTGGAGTGTGTTAATGAGTAAATTACGCATACGATTCACCATCATTCAGTACAAGAACTGATACCAGTAGTACGTTAGGTAGTTCTCAAATTCTTTCTTATCTTGGGGAAACGCTACCCTGAGTTGTGTTTCATAAAGCTGTTCATAGAGTTACAATTGACTCGATGCACTGGTGATCCTTTCTTGCACTCATTGATAACCCGACAACATTGCATCAGCTGCTGAGAAAAGTCATCAGTCATGTGCAACTCTACGAACATCTTTATGAAGTATAACCCTGTAAAGAAAGCTGCTACGTGTAGAGTGAAAAAAAAAGTTTGGCTTAAATACCTCATACAGTATGGACAGAAATAAAGTTTACTGTTTCCCACCATGTCCCACCAAAGCCTATGCAAAGCACATACATTTACGTGGGACTTGGTGGGACACTGGTAACTTTATTTCTGTCCAAAATACTGTAACTTTTTAATAGTCAAATTATACGTATGAAGATATCATTATACTGAATTAATCACTATTAATATCATAATCGAGAGAACTAATGACACAAAATATTCTTGCTGAAATGAAACCTCCCATCTCTTCATGTACTCTTCACGTAGATTACATTTACATGAATACAGAAGTATGTACATGTATGTACATTTAGAACAAACTGATACTGGTAAATAAATATTAAACAGAAAAGAATATAGAGAAGAGTTAATTGTGCATCAACTTCTGTAAAAGGAAATATGGTAATAAGCAGCAATAATTTCTTAAATGTATCATTATATGTGCAGTGCAAGTAAAACTTTCAGATCAAATGCTCCATTTTCTGCAAAGCTCATCATGACCATACAACATCACATGATGACAGATAGGTAAATTGGCAAGGACAGCTTAATAAATTTCCTTTTGGAAGCTCATCACCATTGTAAGTGATGAACTTCTTTCATTTTAGTTTACAGTGGGGTCAAGTTTTGTAACACTCATTCTAAATTTCAACTACTGCATTTTATATTCTAAACAGGGACAGCCCCAGTTTCTATATTTTTGTATTAAAAGAAAAATATAAAGTGAGAGACAGTTAAGCTTAAGCTAATTTCAACTACGGCATGTTGTATTCCATAGGGTACAGCTCCACATTCTATATTTTTGTATTAAAAGAAAAATAAAATGAAAGAAAGGTTAGTTATAAACACCTCTGCACCTTTCAAATTGAGAGAAAAAAAAAGAAAGCGACGATCAACACTACTAAATACAGAAGGCAAAAAAGATAATTTTGAGAGGATTGTCTGTTAGGATATAATTATCATTAAATTTATATTCTGTAAACATAAACCCCCAATAGTTGAAAATTATTTTCTCCCTCTGAATCTATATCCGTTGGGAGGTCCATTTGTGATTTTCATTTCCTACTTTTAATTCACCTCCCATTTTGGGTGAAAATTACCCCAAATTAACCCCAAAAATCTGCCTTTTCTAAAAAAAAATGTTTATAGATAAGTTCATCCAAATAATTTAAGCTTTATGTAGGTTTAAAGACATCACATGCGTGATTAAAAGTATGTCATAAATAGTGTTGAGGACAATTGTAAGCCAGCCCAAGGACTAGAAAGTGCATTTNATTTTGGACCGTCCTTTTGACAAGAACGTCTTTCTGACAAGTGCAACCACACAGTTGGCTCATCCTAACATGTTCGTCTGATTTGTGTCATAATTCAATTATAAAATCTTCTGAAAGTTTAATACACAAGCCCCAATAGTTGAAAATAATCTTCTTCCCACTGAATTTATAATGGTTTGGAGGTATATTTGTGATTTTCATTTCTTTATACTTTTAATTCACTCGCATTTTGGGTGAAAATAAACTCGAAATAAACAAAAAGTAATCTGCATTCTCTAACAATGTTTACAGATAAGTACATGCAGGTTCAAAGACATCACATGTGTGATTAAAAGTATGTCATAAATAGTCTTAAGGACAAATGTAAGCCAGCCCAAGGAATAGAAAGTGCATTTTGGACCATCCTTCCGACAAGAACGTCTTTCTGTTGGCTAATCCCAACATGTACGTCTCATTTGTGTCATAATAAAACCAAGATCAGATTTAATTTTTCCCCCTACATAGAACGATTGTGATTCATAGGTCATCCTGCATAGGTCCAGTTATTACAAAGTAGTCCCATGTATAGATTACTGTGTTATATAAAAACATGTTTGAAGCATGAGGAACATTTCAGTCCCGTGAAACATTCATGAATGTTCAGGGAAAGTATATTTGTCGGGCAAAGAAATATCAATTATGTCTGCATCAAAATGTTTGTGAGCATTGAATTTTTGAGGAAAGATAATACTATAATATAACCCAATAGTTTAGTATGTTGGACCAGTTCGACACAATGCAATGTTATAACTTTTAATGTACATTTTGAAAGTGTTTGTACATACATGAATCCGCATCAAATAGAGTGGACATTTTCGAGAGATCAAGACCGCAAAATTCGCAAAAATAAAACCACTGCAAAATGTTAGCTCGTACTATTAACTTTTCTAAAATATTCACAAAAATGCAATGCTCACAAACATTTTGATGCAGACGTAATAATCGCTATTTCTTTTCCCAACATATATACTTTCCCTGAACATTCATGAATATTTCATGCTAGCAAACATTGGTATCTTCTGAAATGTCCACTGTGGTCTGCATTTAATACATGTATAAGTCAAGATTAGTGGAATTGGAACCTCGGCACACGTATGTGCATGATAATCTGTGACTTACTTATTCATTTTCATTTTTTAATTTTTTTTTTAATTGTTATTTTATTTTGCAAAATACACTGTAACTAAATTCATATGCAATAATCCTCACTATGAACAGAAAAAAAATATCCCCCAAAATTTCAAAATTGCAGTTCTATTCTTAGATTCAATTGAAGGATTTGATCTGAATTGAAATAAATAAACAAGGTTAACCTATCCAGACCCTTCTGAAATGTCCATTGTGGGCTGTATTACAGATACGTCAAGATTAGTGGAATTGGAAGCTACAGTGTAAATACATGTGCATGTTCAAACAATCCCAATTAGAACTATT
>BQKZ01001033.1:21241-31979 GCA_036244855.1 Temnopleurus reevesii
GATGAATGATTGCCTTCTTAGGTCTGAGGAGGGGTAAGGGGAGGGGTGGGGTAGGGTCAAGGGGCTGGGATGAATGATTGCCTTCTTAGGTCTGAGGAGGGACCTAAGATAAGGGGAGGGGTGTGGTAGGGTCAAAGGGACTGGGATGAATGCGTGCCTCCTTAGGTCTGAGGAGAGGTAAGGGGAGGGGGTGGGGTAGGGTCAAAGGGACTGGGATGAATGATTGCCTTCTTAGGTCTGAGAATTTGCATCTAAAAAGAAACCTCACTTTCCAAAGAATTTAGGGTGTTATGACATTTATTTTCTATCCAGATATCTTTGATATCATGTTCTCAATATTGAAAATAACAATTTGAAATTACATTAAGTGACCACTTGAATGACAGATCAAACCATTTAAAAAGAAAAGAACTTGACTTGATTATTTGCTTTATTCATGGCGTTACAAATATGCCTTTCTTATTGATGACGTACGTGTATATATTTTCCCTGAACATGCTGAAGGGGTTTTGTGATAATTTTCACTAATTCACAAGACATAAATGAATCGATTCTCAGGTAACAGAGGGGTGGGTACGGGAATGGTGGGAGCGGGGACAAGTGCCCCCACCCCCACCCCAACATCAGAAATAGTGTGCCCCCCCTTTTTTTTCATAATTACCTTTTGGGGGTCAAAAGAAACAGAGCACTTAATAATATTTGCTTATTCACAAGGCATAAAATGAATGATTTTTTCTAGAACGGGGACATTCTTATTCCCAAGGGGCATCATATGCGGGGTGGGGGCATGGGCAAGTGCCCCTCAAAATGCCAACATGAGAAATGTCCCTATTTAGAGTTGCCCTTTTTCTTTGGAAAAAGAAACAGAACTATCTTTGTTCATTCACAAGAGATAAATTAATCTATTTTCTTGAAAAGGGCTATTCTTATCCCCAGGGAGGTGACAGCATACCGTGGGCGGGAGCTGGAGCAGGGTGCAAATGAAATGCCTCCCTAAATTTCTAACATGAGGAAATGTGCCCTTTTCCTGAGTCAAAGTTGCCCTTTTTCGGAGTCAAAAGAAACGGAACACATACAAGGGTTTCCTACATGTCTTTCAGCAGTTCAGAGCCGGACCCTGTGTGCGCTTATATACCCATACACAGATGCCAGGAGAACACATTTTTAGAATCGTAAAAATCAAAAATTTTCTGGGGCAGCTCCCCAAACTTCCCACTGGGGCTTTGGACCCAGTGTGCGCCTTTTGCCCTTACAGATACCAGGAAAACGAATTTTAGAATCGCAAAAATCAAACAATTTCTGGGCAGCTCCCCAAACCTCCCCCTGGGGCTTCGGACCCGATGTGCGTCTCTAACCCCTACAGATACACTACCAGGAAAACGCATTTTAGAATCGTAAAAATCAAGAATTTTCTGGGGAAGCTCCCGAAATTCAGCACAATATGTCAGGAAATGCACTTATCTGCTTATAGACACTATTAATTAAATAGATTTTTAAAAGAATAATTATACCATCATATGATACAGCTTGATTTACTTCATATAGCGGGTAATGGTGATTAAAAATGTACCTTCACGATTTCGACATGAAAGTACCCTCTTTTCACTTTGCCCCCCCCCTCCCTCANGGTGTGGTAGGGTCATAAGAGGCTGAAAGCTTTAACATCACTGTCTTCCTTCAAAATGTTCAAGGACAACATACATGTTGTGTCATAAAAACTTTACACTTTTGAAAAGTATATCAATAACTAATTTCAAATTATCTTAGATATCATATCATGTTTGTTGATGCTCAATGACCTTATCGATCAAGTGCCACTAACAAAAAAATATTCACGCTTGGGCATTGATATTGTTTTTTTTCAGGACGTCAAAAATATCTTGCAAAACAATTAAACATATGTAATCTCCAAAAGAAATTGCATCTAAATAGAAACCTAACTTTCCAAAGAATTTAGGGTGTCATGATATTTATTTTCTTTCTAGATATCTTTGATATCATGTTCTCAATATTAAAAACAATAATTTGAAATTACATTAAGTGACCACTTGAATGACAGATCAAACCATTTAAAAAGTAAAGAACTTGAATTGATTATTTGCTTAATTCATTGTTGTACTGATTTAATTGCCTGGAAGACTGATGTTTTATTGATATGTATTTTACTGCTCTCGGTACTTCTTGAGTGACATGAATGATTTTCATGGATGCTTCTATTTGTGTCGGGCAAACTTCATACAGTCCTGATGTAATCGTACATTATTCGTACTCATCCATATTCAAATGGGTGATATCCCTGAACCCAAGAAGAAAACATGTGGCAAAATGACCAGACAAATATATTATCACGAATTCATGGCCAACAATAGAAATTTTGTTGAATGAGGGTAAGTCAACTGACTCATCTTGAAATCCCATCTTTTCTCAATTTTTCGTTATGTCTTTTGGTACCCTGGACAAATGTAGTCAATGTTCACCCAAGCGAGAATGAAAACTGATTTAGTTGGTAACACTGGATAGATGAGATTATTTCGCAACTATATACATGAACAAATTGAACTGAATTTTGACACAGAACAATTTTTCATTACATACGCTCTCTGTAAGATTCATGTATTGTTATCATTATCATTATTATCATCATTATCATTATCATTATTCTACTTCATGACTTTTTTAAATGACATATGAATCATTTCTGTGAACTGTCTATCACATGAAAGGCTATAGACATTATGTCTTACACAAATATTAAGGTATTAGAGTGTTCTAAACCAGCATTTTCCTTTGTGCATGATAGAATATGGAAGATAACTGTCAAAACGTTATTCGGAGGAAAATGCTAATACTTGTGCAAATACCAGAATATCTTTTATACATCACCCCGAAGTATAAGGTCTAGAATTTTACAGATGGGGAGTTCAAATAAATTAGATAGTATTCCCAAGGGTAAAATACATTTCTTTGCACATTTCTTTTTTACGATAATTAGGCCCTTCATTGCGGTCGCTATTGTGGAGAGACAATATGAAAGAAAAACTTTTAAATGAATATTTACCACTTTATTTACTCAATGGAAGCCATTAATTTGTACCAAGAACAGGATGAGTTAATGAAGAAGCCAGACGTTGATATGTGATTGTAAATTGTCTTTTCGGGTCGAGAGCTACCGCACTATGTTTGACTCGTTTTCATGGTTTTATCTTTTGAATATAATTCATTATTCTTTTTCTAAACTAAGTTAGCTTGAAAGACAAAGTATCAAAAGGTCCTTTTTTTTCTCTAAAATACACATCCCGAATTGCACAAAGCTTAATATCGAGACCAAGTTCGCATAATATGAGTAAATATCGTCACTTTAAGGCATAAACTATTCTTTTTTTTCATTCCCCAGCACAAATAAAAATTCGAATAAATTTCTTCACATTTCGCTGAGCATTGGTAAATGAAAATTCATAAGTATAATAAAGTTAATAGATTGCACACGATGTCTAAGTTAGTAATGATTTACAAATGTTTGCTATGACTGATGGTTGATGGTAAGATTGTCAAAAGGAGCATTTTATTGTACTGTGCTCAGAGATGCGTGTCAATATGTATCGTTTTGATCGATCTTGTTTAGGAATGAATGAGGACATTTTTGATTGACCCACTTCTATTATAAGATCTATGCTTTTCCACAAGTAATAGGGTGAAAGTTATGTTTTATCTAAGTGGATTTTAATTAGATAAAGAAGTGTTCTGTGAAGCCTAAAATTGTCTACACCTTCGATTGTCACACAAAATCACCACAAAATGTATCCATTAACATTACGTCCAATAAGGCGCTTTGAAGTCAAACAAAGATTAAAATGCAATTTTATATTTGTTTCAATTGAAGAACATAACCACACATGGTGAGCAACAGTGTACTACTTTCTGCAAAAAATGATATCTTTTCCGAAACGTATATACGTCATTTAAAAATCAGGGAATTGTAATTAATGAAAAAATGATTAGATAATTCATTATTTGTAGGGATGTAATATGGGTAAGACCTGCTACATTTAAAACACTTGGGAGAAAACTCGGGAATCAAGCACACAAGTAGAGGTATTATAAGTAAGCATACACTATTTCGGGAGTTCATTTTGATTAAAAGAACGTTAATATTATTTCCTTAGTTGTACTTTCACAAGACAAGTACAATATAGACGAAAACATACCAACACAGTCGATCAAGGGATTATGAAATCATATTCAAGGATGCACAAAAAAGATGTCACATGTTTATAATATTAACTATAAAATTAAGTGATTTTAAAAAAATTTTTTTACAAGTGAATGTACATCACAGCAATCATTATGGATTGTGAATATTATGATAATCAACATAAAGAATATAGTTGCCTATTGAATTTAAGATAGAGAAATAAAGACTTTTAGCTATTACATTTTGATATTGATAACTATAGCGATCTCCTTGTGTGCATACAGGAACCTACGTCATAGCGATTGGACTGAGAGGAAAGAGGGTGTAAACCCCGTCACATCCCTTCAGGAAACATGCATGCCACATCGAGACGAGACGTTGGTAGCCTTCCTTAAACACGTTTCGTCAGCTACCTCCTCAGACATATCTATTTTTGAAATCGACCGTTGTAAAGATCTTATCAGAATCTTGGGATTCGCCGTTACCGTCTAGTTATCTTCGTTACAAGTTTAGACTTACGAACGTCCCTCTAACCATGGATGTAATGCTCTAACCGACAAATGCAATTCAACCTCATGGCCATTTTGAAAATGACCTCCCGGAAGTAATAGTTCTCGTGCTGACATCCACTGTTATCATGTTGAACTAGATCTCAATCCTGTTATGATAGTCTGACAGAAGCAAGTAAGGTCATATTTATGTCACTTTGAATAACTTTGTTATGACGGATTGCCCTCTCTCTGATCCATGCAAATAATAAACACGTATTCATAAGTAATGCGATGAGCCGCATCAACACAATTCGGTTGATTTTACATGCGTTCTTTATTGTTCAAACTATTCTGGTATTATTTCATATCATTTTTATATTCCAAACAGAAATTAACTCCTAAAAGTTTCTAATATGAAATTAGAATATTCCCACCTAAGCATATTTCTTTTGTTCAATATTTTGGTCGTAATCGTAAAATGGCACATTATGCCTCGAGCATATACATCCTCCCCTCATCCAAAAATATTTCTTAAAATACTGTTCAACTTTCGTGTCGTACACCTTTAAGTCAAGTTAAAAAAAACGTGAATAATTCACAGTAAACTAAGTCGAATCCTGGTCGCACTGTAGCGATATATTTTATAATTTGAAAACTTTTGAATGTGGAGAGAAAGTAAGAAACGAACATATTGCTAGTGTTACTTCTTGATATGTTGATGTTTACAATGTGGGGTGGATGATAACTATAGAGAATCATTCTAGATTAAAAAAAACCCTTATGCAATTCAGCATTAAACATTACCAATAGCAAACAAATAAAATTCAAAATATTGCACAAAGAAAAACGTTGTCACAAAAGTCTTTATAGCTCTATCTTAGACACCATGGTTGTTTCCAAACTTTATTAAACTGTTAAAATGACTTAATCATTGAAGAACTTCTAGGATGCCAACATCTTAGCAGAAGTATGTACAAACTTATAAATGTTGCAATGACATCCGATATTAAATCATGAATACATTTTCGTTTGATGACCCAAGAAAATAGAAGGTATGGTTCTTTCAGAGAAAAGTTGGCAGCCGGTATTCATGTATCACGATGTAAGGAAGGAGATAACCAAGATGACCCTATCAATACATCCCCTCACCCTTGGCAAATGTCAACGTCTTCCTTTAAACCTCACAAAAACACGACCATCAAAATCTTATTCACGATACCAAATCTCGTAAAATGCAGGACGTTCTTATTACTAAAAACGTTTTTACGATCGGATGAAACAAATTTGACGATTTAAACAATTCGATATGGAATGGAGTGTGGTTGTATTTTGATAGACAGCGATAATCATGATTATACTAATAATAATCTTTATCATTACAACTATGATACAAACATCGACATGTCTAATACCAGCGTCACTGCAACATAGAGTTAAAGAGGAATTTCACTCAAAAATTGACACAAAATTGGACAAAATCGGATAATCCTTTCAAAAGTTATAAAGTTTTCATTTTCACCTGTGATGGGCCTCCTTGAGTTGGCAACTCTGGCATAATCTGCGATGTCATACATGGAGAAAAGAAAGGTAGACAAAGAATCGAACAAGTTTGATTGAAAATGCATGCAAAATCTATGTCCATATTATTCTTGAACAAAAAAGTACAATTTTGTCTACCTTTCTACAAAAAGAATATATGTGAAATTCTGCGTACAAAGTGAATAGAGAATTCTCGACGCTGGCAGCCATTTTGGGCCTGTAGGTTGCCAATTTAAGGAGCCAATGGGAGCTGAAAATCAAACCTTTGCTCAAACCTTTTGCTCCAATTAGCACACTTAAATCATTATATTTTCTTCATCCACTGACAGCACATTAATGACTGGGTTGGTTTCCCTTTAATATCATTACCACAGATTTGTCGATTCATGCATGTATGCGTAAAAATATCAATTTCCTCTATATTGGGAGCATTAATAAGCCCATGTTAAATTGAACATGATAATTATGAACACTTTCAACAAATCACCTTAATGTTGATGAGCTTTTCTGGAGGAAACAAATGGCAATGGTTGGATTCGAAAAGCAATCTTTGGTTGGAAGGAGAGAGTCAGATCCATTACACAACCACGCTTTCTAGACGCTTTTACATACATGCATTTCATATTTCTAGAAAATATTGTAAACACTGAATAAGAAACGTGCTATCGACTAACATACAAAGGTAATTACATTCCTGTTATATACCTGGTTCACATTCAGCAGAATGCTGCACACTTTCCAACAGTTTAAACAAGGGAAAGAAGACATGAAAAAGAGGAGCAAAGAAATGTCAAATGTGCGATGTGAACAAGCAGCATGAAACATTAAAAAGTATGAATTATAATGAATGAAATTATCATTTCAGTATTTCCGTATCAGTTTCATTTTAACATAACATTCGTCATTAAAACAAATAGAGAGAGTAGATTATGAATTATACACATCAGGCATGTCACAACTCTGAGTAAATGTTATTTTATCTGGTTAGCCAATTGTAATTGGCAGTGAATGACTGCAATTAATTGAATAACAAAATAGGAAGGTTATCAATGCCAATTTTGAGCAGCGTTGTAAAGTAATTAATTCAGCAAAGCAGCTGCACACTCGTTTAGTGTTTACAGGAAATAACCAAAAGGAGGCATTCCTACCTCTCAAAAAAATATAAGAAAACGAAAAAAAAAAAAAACCCGTCCCAGTTTCAAGGGGGCTGGGATAATTCCCCCCCCCCCAAACAAACACATATTGCCGGTGAAGTAAAGGGACTAGTTTCCCGCTTGGGCAGCCAACGTGAACAGTGATGTACCCACATACTTGGACCAGTCTATATGACTTTAAAATGTACAAATCCACATCTTTGAAATTCATTTCTCCTCAGTAAAAGATTTCATGAGAAATTAAGTATCAATCGGAATGTAGCTCACCAACAATCAATGTGTTTTCTTTGATTTTTTATAAAGAAACGCCCATTGATGTAAATAATGACAATGGGATGAGAAACGCCTTTAAATCTAAATTCATCATCACAATCTAACTAATTACATTATTAAAAAAGTGGTATTTTTAATGATAAGTTATGTCTTCATATATATAGAACATAATTTACATGATAAGGATTTTGGTAAAAACCAAAATATTTTCAGGGTCATGAAATGTCGGATCAGTTTTTTGATTCATTAATCTTGAAAATTAACAAAGCACCGACATTATGCGACATGGGCGTGTTGTTCAAAATCAACTGCAACTTCGCCGATTGTAACGCGCATTTCCATTCGCGTACTGTATGCGCATTTAAGAAGACGATCATAAAACAATGGCGTAGATAATCCAGTAGGATTGATAAACGCCCCTAAACCTCAACAACAACAACAATGATTTTGATTGGCACATTCCGATCAACTGCAACTTGCGACAAATTGCAACTTTTGAACAACACCCCCTTATAACCCGGTGCAATTTCATACATTTTATGTTATACAGTATGAAAATAACGATATCTTCCATCTCTTTAATAATCGCTCTACCTAATACTCTCTACACTAAGGTACAGTTAAGGCACTTTGAACATTCCTGCAGACCAGCCACATCACCGTCATCTTCCCCTTATCTGCTTCCTCTTCAAACTTCTCATTCAATAAGGAGAAGTCGCTAAGGGTACGTGGGTGGGAGGGGGAGGGAGTGTCTCTTATACACATCTAGATGTGTATNGCGTACTTTCTCTGTATTACATAGTTATCAACAATATTTCGGTGTAAAGATAAAGTAGATCAAGTAAAATTAACATAAAAATCCAAATGATCTCACCATTCTTTGAATGAGTTTATTATAAGAGATGTACAGACTCACATAGTTTGTTCACACGTAAAGCGTCTTGAGCACTCAGCTATATAAATTGCATATATTATTGTTATTATCAGAGATGTACATATTCACATATTTTGCTCTGACGTAAAATGAGGACCATAAGTCTCGACAGAAGTCATTGGCCCTCGATTTTTGTAAAGAAAAGTTAAAAGTTTTCGCCACTCTTGTTTTGTATAAATTTGTAATTGTGACACATTTGACAGAAAAAGTATGGCACATGAACAAAACAAATTTTATGAAAATACAGATAACCCATTTATCGGGAATTAATGTATCATAACTTTTTTTTCAGCGGATGACTGCATATATTATGTATGATATATGTGTTATGTCATCCTCGTATATGCAGGATAAGTATGCTCTTTTGGAGAAAAGGGATTTACTGTTTTGCTCTGCATACTTAAAGGCTACTATATCCACCTTGCTCTCTAAAGACACAACATACATCATTATAACCGTGTTATCAGATCAAGCTTTCTGGAGATATTATACTCAAAGAGATGAGAAATGTAAATATAGAGATTGTGAATCATATGTATTAGTGGTCACAAAGGAAACCGTTGATATTGGATCAATTTGTGTTCCTTATATGAGTTTGTCAGATTCGTTTGAAAGTCTGAATCATGACATCTCGATCTTAACTCATGTGATTTGCTTTCCAATGTGATGTCTAATATCAAGTTCAAAAGTCGTGTTTATGTCTACCTTAAAATATTTCTTTACAGTAAGTGAAATGTCTGTCTTAAATATGTATCAGATGCAAATATACACGTCAAAGAACATATACAAGTAATGAAATGATTATATGTTCATTTATAGTATCATTACGTACCAGTAATTAAGATATGTTGATGAATTACGTCTCCATTAATAAAGAAGGCTGGCTACCGTGTTTGTGTTTCTTCCTCAATGTCTACCCTATCAGTGACCATTGGAAGATGATGAAACATTTACGGTCATGTCTTCCTAATCTATTTATCTCCATCCCACACCTGCAGCTCATAGATATAAATATACTTTTGGGAAGTTGTAAATTCCTGAGAAATCAAGCTAATTATTGCACGATAATTAGATAATAAATTTCACGCAAATATTGGTTATAAACTGTGTATTTTCCTTCTCAACCATTGTGAACAATTTTTTCCGAGAGATACTGAGAACATGATCATTTTAAGAACGAATCACATTTTTAAGAAAAATAACTCGCTGAACCACGAAGGTTTCTACCCAAATATCGCCTTTCTTAGAAATACTGCAATGAGTGGTAATAAAATGGCTGTATGGACTAGTGTTAAAAATATAAACTCCTATTATTTGGAGGCTTGCACGCTAGCCTGGCTAATGGTTCACAATTTATGAAAAAAAATATCTTCAACCCATGGACTCTCTTAATGCGTAATAGATCCACATACGAGATTTTCTCGAGTCTACATGCAATGGCAAACTATTTCAACACTGAATATAGCTATTGAAATGTTATCCCTATTATTGTTATTTATTATACGCAATATGAAAAGCATTAAAATAATTATCACAGACATTAAATAAAGAAGAATAGAAAATACATTTAAATTCAGAAATATCGTCTGATATCATCATCATCATCATCATCATCATCATCATCATCATCATCATCATCATCATCATCAAAGGGGTAAAGACATATCATTATACAGGTTCAGTCTGTTTTCCTATAGTGAAATACTTGATTAAAAATTGCGCACAGCGCAAAGTATAAGCGTTGCTTAAAAAAGTATTTCCCGTACAAGTGAGAAATCTGCCCCAAATATTGAAAATGAATCCTTTCATATTTTTGCATGCTTTTTCCTCAATGCATTTCTAGGGAGTGTAGAAAGTGAAGACTCATTGACACGTCCAAGATCTGTGGCTAACAAGGGCGTTAGTTTCCGTTTCTCCTCTTAATATGTCAACTGAATTAAGACACTTTTCATTACATACTTATTGGCACTATATACACGCAATGGGCGGTGCGCCGCGGCGTTTCTTTGAAAAACGAATGCTTATTATTTGGGTTATGTACAACAGGTATTGTGTATTGAAATATGATACAATTTTGCTTTTTTTCAGGGGTTCGCAAAGGTTTTTCCTTGACAAGCAAAAGAGGTTCACATGGCCCAGGGGGGGGGGGGGGGGG
>BQKZ01001033.1:44905-56239 GCA_036244855.1 Temnopleurus reevesii
AGCTGATCCGAAATAGAACACCCGGCTGTTGTGACCATCTGAAATCAAGTAAATATAATGATGACCAAACAAATATCTATGTCATATTGTGTAAACGTCAACAATTTAACGATATAGAGGTCGGATATTTCGTCTGTTGATTGATAAGCATCATGGGATACTACTCAGTGTATGCATGGTATATGAGGTTCTTGTGTTCATGAATTGGTCAAGGATTTCTTCCATTTTAGTACCATGAATGATTTTTTTAAACTAGACTGCTGTTAAAACGTTTGTGAATTTTTAACCGAATAATACGTGCAAAATTTAACTGATATAATAATAATGATAGCATACAGGGATTCATAAAGAACAACTACTAAACTAAAATACTCAACTGTGCTAAAACTTATTTACACTCAAACTTACACTTCAGTTTAATATTTACAAGTCATGTTAACACATTATTTATTTATTATTTATTATAGTCTTCTTTAAAAACAGGGTAGGTACATTTAGTTTTGAAAACTGCTTTACAAGCACGCCCTGTGTACAATGAATATACACACATGAAAAAAGACAGCAAAACAACAATATAATACATACATATGGTAGAGCAGCAAAAGAAAACATGAATATCTTAACAGGTATATCTACGTCTTCAAGGTGTTAAGATCGTGTAATTATACTACAATTTAAAAGCAATGGGTACAATTATACTTATTGCACAGGTTAATGAAATGCTAGCTAAATTTCCAATTTGCACGACTGTGCAAAAAGTATTTATTGATTGTGGGCGAATATTTGCCAACAAAACCTGCCATAGTAATGTCGACTAGGGGAATGTCTATCTAACTAATGTTTACACCATAATCATAGCTATGCAGGATATAGAATTATTTAAAGTTATATAAAGTTTATAAGTGTGCTTCATGTTCCAAGTATAAACATTCATTTGACATTTGTAGTGGTGAATATTAAAAAAAATTATAATTGACTTAAATGATACATTTGTAATCATTACATACATTATAAGATATGTATTTCAAGCTCGGTTTATAGCAGGATACACAACAATGTTAAATATATCCATTAGCTTGTTTTGTACAATTAAAGTTAGATTGCATTTATATAACGATAAAAGTTTGAATCAATGAAGATACCGATTAAGTATTTGCGTCTTATCCCTTGCTCAGACGATTAGAATCTATACCAGCTACGAGTATACAAGAACCGTATACAGGAAAATATTCGTCCCAATTATAACTAACAACATGACGTACAACGGAAAAGGCTATTCGACAAATGATTAAATTCGGCTGCAAAGTATACGATATTCCTTCCCTTCCAAAGTTTGGTATAAGTTGAATCGCATGTAAACACAATTCTTTCCTTCAACCTTCTTTGTCCACCAATTATATAAACGGGGATATTTTGGTTTTTTTTTTCAATTTTGAATCCAGTAATCTACATTGCGACACCATCCTCCTGGAGATGCCATTACAAATTGAATATAAAAGTCATAACTGTTTTAGTGGATTATTCTTGTTCTGCTACCAAAATCGGAAACATCAAAACACACACACACACACATNCTAACCTTGAAATCTACGAAAAAATTATAAGATATATACTGGTGCAAGAAGTTTAAAGACTGGATCTTCATCAAGATGAAAATTTTTACTTAAACTAAAAGCAGAAAAATAGCCAAGTCGAATAAGATTGAAAAGTGTGTGGCAACAAATACGAAATTTGTGACGATTTCAATGTAATCGATAACGATACGGAGAGTAAAATTATATTCAAATTTACATTATCGCTCTGTCGATGAATTCATAGTTAAATAATTCAGCGAATATAACTTCACAAAATAAATCATATGAAGCAAATTTGCTGGAGAAATCATAATTCAAGAAACAGTGAACAGATATATCTTTTTATCAGTTAGTTATTAAGAGAAAGCGAATTTTCAATATATACTAGCAATGTATCCATGCGTAATATATTCCCTATTCACTTATGATTGTGTGAGCCTGAACAATTAGACATCCATTTTTATCTTGATTTACTTTATTTTTTTGAACAACTTCTGATGCATGCTTTTTATTCTACTTTATTCTTTGTTTTGTAAGAGATATTGTGTGATAATGAATCCAAGGTAACAAAGAATAAGATACTAAAGTAACGAATGGTTACATGCGAGTATGTGATTCAACATGGGTGGGGGCGGAGGGGGGTTGCGCCCACTCTCACAGTGACCTATGACGTTAAAAAAATCCAAAGTACTTAATGAATTTTGCACCTCATATATTACATTATGGCTTCAATGTTGCCTCCCTTCCGCCTACCCGGCATGCCCGGCTGTACTCGAGTCTCTAAAGCATCCCGAATACGATCATACCAAATTATAACATGGAATCGGAATTACAAAAAACAAATTATTTGTATTGCTAAGTGAACATGAAAGTGAACATTTCAAAAAAGAATATAGGAGATCTTTAAGTTGTCTGGTGCCCTATATTTTGAATATTATTGTAAACGTGACATATTGCTTTACTAGTATTTTATTATCACATTTTGCCTCTTTAAGTGCATCAAATTTGTTTCCAAGATTTTAAAGGTGTATATATAAAACCACATTGCAGTCATATTCCGGATGATAAAATTGCTTTTAATAGACCATATCAGTAAGAGAAAAAGTGATAAAATTCATCCCCTTTTTATGCAATTTATTGAATTGCTTTCTAATCTGGTAACCTTAAGAAATTTTAATGGTCCCAAAGTGTGGATTACGACTATCTTATTATGAACCGTCACATATTATGGAAGTTCTCGAGGGCCACAGAAACATCTAAATAGCTTGGGCTTTTTATGGTTAAACATAAACTGATTGAATCAATTTTTAGATGTCTTCCAAAGATCCGTAACTTTAATTTCATTGTCCGATTTTCTTCAAACCTTGTTGGTCTGTATATGTGACTCTTTTTCCAACAAACAAGTCAAAGCAAGATTTATATTGAATAGACAAATTCTCCTACCTCTTTTTGCGCCATAATTGCGATTACACGTACCTAATATTGGTAGAATGTGGATGGCATCTGGCCTCATATACATTGGACAAAATGTTCTGACACTTAATACCTAAAATCATTGTACTTTCAATCCATAAACTAATCTATGACATTATGACACTCTAAAAACGATATAAGTAATTAAAAATAGCAGGAATTTGTTTTATTGCTCGATATGGGGTATAGATGATGGTAAACTTTGGTACCCCACTGCATGAAATTATGGATACGTTATATTTTTTTATATAACTTAATCCGGACATTGGTATGCCCCAGAAAAAAATGCATTGATCAAAAGCAGAAAATCAGACAACCCAATTAATAAAGTTAGAAGCAAATCGGACAATTAATAAGAAAGTTAATAACTCAATGATATAACTGAACAGTGATTTTTCATGCAAATTATTTGGTCAATATTTTATGTGACGTATGTCATGCACTTACCGACTGTTATCGTATAACGTATTATTGTTTTTATTGATCCGTTTCAACCCATCCATTCTTACATAATTGTGTTATGCGCAATATAAAAACATTTCTTTTATATTCTTCGCAATAACAAATTTGTTTTCAATTATGCGAGACTGTCCCATATCTGAATATATATGGAATTTTGTAGTGTGTACTTGAAGCTTTCATGCAGTTTAATTTCGATTATATATTGCTTCGGAACTTATATACAAAGCACTATGTAAATATAATATATTATTGTTCTTTTCTTACATATAAAGCAATGAAGTGTTTTCGCTTGTGACACAACAGAAAACGAGCTGTAAATATATACTTGTTTTTATATCTTATATTAAAATATTCCTTCGCTTTCCTGCACATTCGTGCAGGATCTAGAGAGGGGAGACGAAACAAAGTTTCAAAACAGATTTAAAAAAACCCTCTAGACCCCCCCCCCCCAAAAAAAAAACATGAGCAGACAGTCATGAGGCCGTTGGAAGGGGGGGGGGGTATTATCAATATAGCTCTAATTTCTAAACGGATGATCAGGAAAATTTGATTTTAGTATCATATCAGAGCGAAAATCTTTTCTTTCAAAAGTATGAAATCTAATTTCTGCATTATTGTTGTAAATGAAATGTTATTCTCATTTTATTGCATTCTCTAAGACATTTAATTAGCTTATGGCATTTCAGATATATGAGTATGACAATTCACTCAGCTAATTTCTTACATGTTTATAATTACGATTACATGTAATTTATCATACAAACAAGTAGTTCATCATTATAATTGTGACATATTCATAGGAACAATAAATAAAATATATGTTTGAACGGCCCTTTCAATTTAAGACCAAGAATCTTTATAACTCATTACAATTTTATTCAGTCAAGTTTATTTGATAGTTCAAATTGCTTAAAATACGTCCTGCTTAAACTATATATAAGATATTCATAACCAAATATCATGTATTTAGAACAGATTGATAAATAATTGTGTACCTGACCAATTCTAATAGGTCAGTCTCTTAGTCTGCTTTTAGAAATAGCCTACATTGTCATGGTTGTATAGCAAACTGTAGACCATGCAGGGTTCGAGATTATCTTTAAATCCATTTTCAGGATTATACTCATTTAATTGCCAATCGACTATCTAGAGTGGGTCTGAAGCAGATTTCAGTGGATCTGACTCTACATAGTGTTGAAGACCGCCCTCTTGTTGGTAGGTTAAATGAAAGACGTCTGTGATTGGTTGGTCGTGTATGTAAGTGACAGTGTGGAATGGTTGAGAGCACCAAGCACGATGCAGGTGGCGGGGGAGCTCAGTAAAAGAGCTTCAGTATCAACTTGGCAAGCATGCGCGTTAGGTGATCGCAGGGTGATCACATTCGTTCTCAAGATATATTATTACATGGAAACACTTTATCAATAAATTCTATAGATTGACAGCTCGGTGGGCCTACCAACCTCGTGTGGGCTGGGATTCGTACTAGAGGATCATATTCTTGACTCGTTGGAATAACATAGCCGTATTAATTAGTGATTCGTCAGTGAGAGAAAGACAAGGATTAACATCGGGATAGAAGTGGATTCTTAATTAGAGTCCACTTATTTGATTTCATTCTCCTCAGTTCGTCCACTAAGTGGGTATGTGTCATCAATACATACATAATGAAGTGCATGATTCTCTAATTTGTCTTTATATGTTATAAGATGAACCGAAGATCTTCCGTTGTGAAATTATATGTGGAGCTGAGTGATGAGATTTTACAGATGGATTATAAAATGCTGAATTGCATAAAGCAGAGAAGACACTCAGATGTTAATGTTATTCAGTAGAGTCTGCAATTATATACCTTCAAACTTCTTCAAAAAGTTTGGTTATTCCTCCACTGATATTTGTTGTATTTTTCATTTATTACTTTACCACCTTTTGGTGTGTGTACAGATTGGCAGGATATTGCATCTCTCTTTGAGCCAGACGCCTAATTGGGCGGATTCACATAGTGGATTATGATGGAGAGGATTCAGTGCATTGCGTGTCTATCAGTATTCTTGGCCAGTCTTTTGCCTGCAATAATTGGTAAGTAAATCGAAAATTTTACTCTGCAAGCCATCTTCTGATTTAAACCGTTTAAATTGTGATGTAAGGTAACCAAAGTTTCTTGTTTTGGAACTTTTTTTCAGCACGATATGAAACAGAAATACAGAAATACCTCCATCGACAGAACCCCTTAGACATATTTTTTCCCCTACTACTCGGTATGTATTTAAAAAAGTGACATAATAACCAAATAACAAAAAGTTAAAGTTAATGAATATTTGTAATGATCGTCGGCTAGTCTTTTGAAGCATTGTCATAATCAAATAAATTAAACGATTTTGACTCGGTTGCTGCAAAGCTAATGAGGTGAAACATGTAAAACACTCCTTAATACTGCATTGACGATTGATATGCTCACTGAGAAATATAATGTTGCTGTCGGACCGGGAATTTCACAAGTAGCATACAAAAGATGAAGGTTAAACACACAGCTGACTGCACACATGTCTTTAGATACATTACCATTCATTAAAGGAACCGCTCTATCATTTTATTAGTTTGAATCGTTCTCATAAATCGCCATGTAAAATGATTCCACAAGAACACTTCACAGAATCCTAAATTTGATATTTGCATATCGTTGATTTGTTGAATGTTGATTGTTACTATTCTACCATTATGACCATGGTTAGATGAAACAAGGGTTCAATCAGCAACCCTCAGCACAATTGTCTAGGGGTTTAATCGATTCAAGAAAGATTACACTTATAACTTCGTCTGGCATTTTTTTTTTAATATGGCATTCCAAAATCAGATTTGTCTGATATCAAAAGTTCTTTAGATCGGTATTGGACATGGGTCATTAATAAGGAATGGTAAATGTTATAAATTACAGCAAAAACATCGGAGCCGGACTCGAAAGACTTGAAGAACTCATTATACCAAACTTTTTATTGGAAAATATTGTCAAAAGAGCCAAAGCTCCTTTATTTCAATGGACGAAGTAAAGAGATGAAATGAAGGAAATATACAAATGAGATGATGGTAGACGTAATAGATAACTACTGTGATTTCATTTCGCTTTATTATATTTCTTTGAAGAATGAACGTAAAATCATTGATCACATTAGGTAGGATCAAAATTAAGCACCATGTACCCTTACTTGCCTTTGTTTTGTAGCCAATTTATTCATATATTTTGTCCCTGTTAATCACTTAATACTCGTAGATAAAACCTTGATGATATAATTTTGTTGAGGAGGAAAAATGTAGCAGCAACATCAACGACAGCCAAACAGGTAGCAAGCGAAAGTGATGGTAACAACAGCCATGATAAGATAACAAATACTTTAATCATGATCAATAACAATAAATATCAATAAAAATGACCACGATCATCGCCATAGAACTCGGTCCATCATGAAATCAAAACCAATACATGCATTTTTCTTTGGTCCAAATAGGTCATACATCTGCCAACAGTTGACCAGAGCGTGTTTTGGAATTTTGTCAGGAATAGTTGATAAATTTCGTACAAATATACAGGGCAAGTGGTTTCTTACATACCTAAATTCCCAACGTCTTTTCGATTAAGCGAATTACTTTGCTTCCACGGTGTATGAGACTGATAAAGATAGTTGTAAATGTGTCTAAGGGGGCAGCAGAGCTCGGGGACTTGGTTGGCTTACTGATGACAGGTGTACACTGGATATTAATTGAGTCGTTGATTTGAACTTGAAAAACAAAGTACTTCTACTTCAGCGTACCCCAAACAACACGAAGAACCAGCAAAAAGTTGAAGCATATGCGTCATATACGCATAAAGAGTTTGCTCGTGTAATATTCATATAAATTTTCGTATAAGACTCAATGAATTAGACATTTAGCTATGCATTAGGGTGGAAACCCATTTCAGCGATATAAAAATACCGTTTTCCATACAGGGTTCTAAAGTCATCTGTTACGAATCAGTCAAAAATGTCTCGCCATTCAATATATTCTAAATCTCAGAATTGTATAACTTAATGATTTGAAAAGTGGAACTGTAATGCACGGAAGACGCAAACAATGATTTTGCATCATACCAACGTTTATTCATATTTTTGTTTGTTAACTAAAGTGAGAAATAAAAAAAAATCCTATCACTGCAGCGAATATCCATAACTGATGTGCCTCAAGTGTTCCATATCACTCTAGTCCAAGGTGTCGACATGAATGCAAACCATTTTAATTTTATCAGATCGATGCTCGTCCGTGAGATTGCAAAAATTAAGAATATTTTTAGAATAATTCTTGCCATGCAGATAAAATGTGCGTCGAATGAAAAAAGTGAGTTGAGAAAATTAACTGCCATTCCAACTATAATTCTGCTCTCAATCTTCTTTTCATTTCATTTAATGTTCAATGCATACTCGTATCTTCAAATAAAAAATGGCTCGAGTCACACTCGATATACTTGTTTGTAAGTGAATAGCTTAGAACAGGGCTGGCTTAGAAAATAGAATACGCTAGATGAGGTAGATGTAATTCCTTTGGTTAGATCGTTTCTTGAATTTCTTGTATTGTGATAAATCTTTACATATGGGTTTATTGGTTTGTATCAAACAAACCAGTCTTTTCAAAGAATGAATTCATGGCACTGAATACTTGTAAAACGTACCCGTTCTTTAAAGCTTTTCGGTAGTATTCACAGAACCACTCCACAAATAGCTATAAATTATTAAATCATTAAAACTTTTAAATTCAGGTAACTCATAATAATTTTAGTTGCAATTTAATCTAAGAAACATACGTTTTAAAAATGTCAATAGAATTTTTTTATCGGTCCCTGACCACAATCTTCTAGAAAGAATTTCATTTCTTGGAATATGAGAGCGTAGAAGTATGAAAGTCATTAGTTGTATCAGGCATGTCAGGACACTGCATCGATCAACCGAGAATTCTAAAGAAGGATTGCGATCTGCAGCTGAAATATCGGTTGGCCTTTTGATTTCGCACATTATTGAAAAGTAGGATATCGCATGATTATGAGGATTTTCTCGTTTACACAGTCTCTTTATCAAACGAATGGACTTTTAATAATTATGTTCTTTTGTTATATAAAATGCTGCACAGTGTTATTTCATTGAGGCAATTTACGGCAATTTACACTGCATCGCCACAAGTGATGTAGTTGTTAGGTTTATCTTTTACCTAATATTTGTCAAAGTCTTTTGCCAAATGTAATGTAGACAAACAATAAGTAGCTATGACTGAAATCTGTTGTTGATCGGGGACTAATGAGGAACGATGGGATTGAGCTGTGTTTGGAGAAATGATGACAAATACGACACCATCATTTCATCACGAAATCTATGCCCTTAATAACAAATGCAAATGAAATAAATCATCACGTTCATTAAAATGAATTTAGCGTGTTGCAATACTAATCAATATTGGATGTATGTAGCAAAGGTGTATAAAAAGAAAGATAGAAATGAGAATACCCAAATTCCCCACAAATCTTTGTAATTCCTTCAAAGTTTTGACAAAGAATGCAGCGCGGAGAGTATGCATAAAGAAGAACTATGAAAACAAACGAGCTTAACGAGCATTTTAATTGAATTTGGTATTTGTTATGAATAATTGATTATTTTTTAATTGAAATTAGGAATATGTCCTATGTTTCTGTCACTTATTTGACGGATGACATGCAATTCACTGCAGGTCTTGTTTAAAAGAAAAATTGTTCTCTTGAATGCAAAAAAAAATAATTAATCGTTGCTGAGGAATCAATGTTTCAGATGCAGCCTAATTACATATTATTTTTCTTGAAAGATGAGTAAACCATATTATGCATGTATGAACGTGATTTTCTCAATGAACAAGAAATGTCTGTATCACGTGACTATCGATTACGGTTTGATTTGGGTTCATGGTTTCGTAAATCTTAGGAAACAAAAAATAGATGAAAAAGACATAAAACAATGAATTACATGGACAATGTGGACGAATTCAATTAACATTCTTGATGCGTAACGGACACCCTCTGGTTGAAAGTCGAGAGTAAAAATTGTCTTCCTACTATCTTAATATATGATCAATTCATTAATCGATTATATTTGCCATTAGTATTCGCCAGCTTTATTTATGGTCAGCAAAATTTCTGTTATGTATTTCAGACTTTTCTCTATTTATAGCATGGTTATTATCTTGATTCTATTCAAGTTGTGCTACATGCAGTGATTCATCTAGAGATACAAATTATTGGACAGGGATGAAATTTGTATTTTGTTATCCCAATGTGTCAGAAAAAAAGCATCAGAATATTTCATTCATGCAGAAAATAGATTATTATTTGAAAAAAATCGAAAGCCTCAAATAGTCATTTCCCTTTCAATATAGTTCTCCAACCTTTCTTCAATTTACGCTATATAAATCGGTTTTATTTGATATTTCTGAAAGGATTTTTCATTTCTTTTGACAAAAGCTCGTATTTCTTTAAAAAGATGAAAGCACTGAAACATTCTCTGTGCAGGGTGAAGTGTGAATGGTGTCAATGACGTCCTGTGAGTTTAGCAAACATTCTGCATGCATCGAAGGATCTATCGCGATTCACACTTAAACGGTGTTTTTCTAGATAAGGCACTCTGTTTTCTGGTCAATTTCCATTTTCCTCATCTCTTGTCTGGTACGGACAAACAAACGTCCGGTGATTAACCGACTGTTCACCGTACAAACTTGGATGGGATATAAGACTCCCATCATGCCCATGGTATAACCTCAAACGACTATCTGAAAAGGTGGTAAAAACCAGAAGTTGACAACACCCACCCACTCAAAACCATTTCGAATCAGGCAGGCAGAAAATTGAGGTCCTTTTCTATTCATAAGGTTATCTTCCATTCACTTTGTTGGCTTGTTTGATCAAGCAATAAATATTTCAGCTATCATTATTATAACAATAGGCACGCAACAACGGAGGACGTTCCAAAGTCGTTCACATTTTAAAGGGCTGCTGGTAGTGGTCGATCAGTCGGTTGTGTTTCAGATCCGCTCAGAGAATAGATAGAGAGTGTGATCAAACAAGGAAAGACCGTAGTAGTCAAGAAGGTAAAGTTTCAAGATAACGGGTAGTCTAACTTGAGACTCCCTCCCTTTATATCCAACCAACCCACCAGAGCTCCACTTCGTTAAAGTGCTTGCAGAACACGCTTCTTAGGAACTACACTATATCAAAGTGTCATATGTTTACACTTAGTGCATGACTGTGCTAATTCACTGCAGTGCAGATCCTCCCTTTGAGTGCTCTTGTAAGTGATAAAACACAACTTCAATCTGAATGCACTGGACGTACGATTTTTTTACTGAATTTCACGAGATGAGAGGGGTATTAAACCATCTTTGAGAATTTCTATACCGTCTGCCCTACTTTTAAATCCGATGTAACTTGAATGTGACTAGAATGATAGCACATCACACTGTTTACACAAGTCGCTTCTGGGTCAATATGTTGACATCTTACAGACCGACTGAAATCTTCTCGTAAAGATGTGAAAAGAACATCCAATTTCAAATTCTATTTTTCTGATTCAAGTCGGAAATATCATGTAATGAAATGGCATTCAGCTCCTAAACGTATATATTGGTTTGGGGAGAGATGGCGTTTCAGATATTTAATGAGCTGCAGTAAGAACAATATCTATATAATGCATTTTTCGATAACAAAATACAGTACGTTTAGATTTTATTTTAAATAAAATCGACCCTAAAATGGCTTTAAAAACACATATCGCAAATTGAAATAACG
>BQKZ01001033.1:58209-78550 GCA_036244855.1 Temnopleurus reevesii
TTTTTTTCAATTTTGAATCCAGTAATCTACATTGCGACACCATCCTCCTGGAGATGCCATTACAAATTGAATATAAAAGTCATAACTGTTTTAGTGGATTATTCTTGTTCTGCTACCAAAATCGGAAACATCAAAACACACACACACACACACACACACACATGAGCGCGCGTAACACTATTATGCTGTGCCTTATAGAAAAAGTTGAACAGATTTTAATTATGGGGCAAAAATGTTCTAATACACTTTTTTCTCTCTCTGTATGTATCCTGCTTTGCTCAATCAGACATCGGCCTTGCAAGGTTGACTGGAAACGGATATTACATTACCTCGTATAACTCACAAAACCTTAACTCTCAATCTGAACTATGATCCACTCATGTGACACAACAACCACATTATTCATGTGACGTTTATACGCGTGACAAAATTGCATTGGAGGAGACTGTTCGTTCATTTATATGCGTTAGTTTTGTATGAATGCATTATTTCACGTTCTTTGGAATTATGCGTTGCTATGACAATTTCAGACCCTGTGACATGACTCGTAGTCAACACGACCGACCGACCAGCCTGTCAGATTCTGGAGCCTGCTCTACGTATTGCACAATATCCAGCCCATATTACTCCCACAATTAATAACATCAATTTACCAATCTATAATTTATGCATTTTAATGAGAATTAAGGGTAGTTGAATCAATGGTTATATAAATTTGGACATACCTTTCGTTTCAGAAATAAATATTCGATTTGTTTGTTGATGAGAGGTTGAGGGTAGATGACGTCATAGGCAGAGAGGGGAGCGTATGTGTCGGGAGAGTTCTGGAATCAAGACATAAGGACAACAACAATCATAAAAAATGAAGAAATGATTACAATTAATGCCAATAAACTGATGATACTGATATTGATAATGGTGATACTACTACTACTACTACTACTACTACTACTAATAATAATAATGAAAATAAAAGTAACAATGATAATAATAATATCAATGATAATAATAATAATGATAATGATGATGATAATAATAATAATAATAATAATAATAATAATAATAATAATAATAACAATAATAATAATAATAATAATAATAATAATAATAATAATAATAATAAGAAGAAGAAGAAGAAGAAGAAGAAGAAGAAGAAGAATATCTTAACTCAGGGTTGCCGCTTCAGTTCTGGAAAACTGTTATACAATTAGACCCTGCAATATCCTATTTATATAGTATATACCCACTTTATTAGAATTTCCACTGAACTAAGAATACCATCAGGGCCTTTTAGGGCCCTGATAATTTCCCTTCCCTGTACATCACAATGTTAAATTATTCAAGAATGTGTTTGTTCTTTGTTACAGCCCAGTCATCGTACGTGGAGTTCAATGTGCTACAGGATGTCGGTATATCAGCTGCATCTCCTGGGGTTGATCTGGTGAGAGGTGAAGATGAGAACTCAGTCGCTTATAAAATCAAACCAAACAAGGGAGATATCGCAGCTAATACCGTCGAGGTACAACGTCTAGGCAATGCTATGAGCGATGAGGATGGCTTCGTTCTAGTTGCCAAAGTGAAGATGGGACAGAAAGCTCGAGGAACAGTAGTCTCACTGGATAGTCATGATCATACCAGGAGGCTCTTTGGATTGGTCATTGATCGTAAGGGAGATAAAGTTACCATGCCCTACTCCTACAGGAGCGGTGAGGTACAGGAATCTGGAATCTTGGAGTTTCGAGGACTTAACCTGATAGATACAGCGGACAGAGACTGGCATACATTCACACTTGATATCCAAGGAAACCTTGCTATCTTGTATGCAGACTGCACAAGGGTTGGTCTTCAGATCATGTTTGGAAGCTTTGTATACGATGTTACTCCAGCTGAATATTCCCTCAGACTTGGCAAGGGACTCAAAGGAAGGAAAGATGTCCCAGATTTTAAGGTAGGACTATCCTAATCACAATCTTTTCTTCTCTTCCTTCCACAATTGAAGCTCTTAAATATTGCTTATAGATATAAAAAGCATTTACTGTCATCTGTTCCTGGCCTCTAGCGGCTAGCGCATTGCATGCAGAGAGGGGTTGGGTCATTTTGTTGCATCCTTTTATTGTTCAATTTACATGTTACAAAGCACTCAATTACGATCAAGCCCATAATGTCTATCATGATACCCCATATTCTGTACATACAATGAATGTTGATTTATGAACAAACATTTTCAAGTGCGTTAAAGAAGCCTTATTCAATACAATTTGCCAAGATTGTTGATAGAAATCTGGCTACTACCTAATGCAAATCACATTCTGACATTCTTGAGATCAAAGTCCACCATTTCTTCAATGCGACACTTCAAGTAAATTTGATTTTGCATTTTGCATGAAAAAATGTTAATTTTTGTTATTTTTCAAGAACGTCACAATCTGCGGATACTTTAACACCGACGATGTGACATGACGGATATCATACACTGAGGTTTTATATTTGAAAGTAGAAGGGGACTGGCATATACTAGAGCGTTTTGAAATGTTTGTGTGTGTGTGTGTGGGGGGGGGGGGTGTAATACAATATTACACATTGCTCTGGGCTTACACGTGTTTATCTGAGAAAAAACAGTCATGAGTCCCACTACGGTTCCGTACAAGACGGTATGGCTGATCACAACGTTAGCTCTAAGGTCCGTTCCAGAAGGGTGCACCAACACAACACTACTTCTTGAATGGACCTTAGAGCTAACGTTGTGATCGGCACTACCGTCTTGTATGTGCTAAAGGTCCCTATTTTTTGAGGGGGGGGGGGGCAGGTTAGAAGAAAATGAGAATGTATATATTTATTTTATGCATGATTGATAATGATAGACATTGGTGCATGACATCAGACTCCGTTTATTTTAAAAGGATATTGCAATGTTCACAAATTTCAACGCATGATGTAAACAACTAGATTAATAGGTCCATTATTATAGGCATTATTGCCCCGGCTGTCATTTAAATATCCCCAACTCTGAGAAAGTATATTGGAATTATATATCTGAATATAGTTACATCTGGCTTGGTTAAGGGATGGATTTATCCCATCATGATAAAACGATGAGATGTAGCCTACCCACTTGATTTACCGGCTAATAGTCTTTTTGTAATCGGAACACTGTGCGCTTAAAGACATTCGTACAAAGCGCCTATAAAATGCTATATATTTTATCATTATTTGCAAGATAGTCAAGTTTTTCCATAAATAATACACATATAACACAATATAAACCATTTCCTGAAAATGAAGTGGGTCATGGGACAACAGATCCATATGCTGTGTGTGCGCATATAACAATCACAAGCTGGTTTCGATTTGAATTGCATTACAAAGCAACATTTAATTGGCGATCGACTTAATTTTACGCAAATAGATCATATCGTGTAATATCAAATGTATTATTTTTTAATACATGTTGGTTTCAAATTTCTCCTACTTTCATATCGAAACCAAGATTAACACTTGGAATTAGTTTAGATGCAGAAAATTAATTTAGAATGTTGTACCTTGTGAGAAATTTTGAGCATTTCTTTAGTGGACGTGTTTTACGTGTTTCTAGTGTTCAACAAACAGTTTAACAATATCAAGAGGGAGTTGTTGAAACCGAGCTTTGGGTATTTGCTATTGAGATCTGAACGCGATGCAACTGAAATGAAATTAATGTTGCATCAATTCTCTGGTCAATATTCTACGCTGAAGAGGGAATCAACAATTATATATATTATATTATTCATTCCGCTGATTTGCTAGTTTGGACAAAAAAAGTGAATGGATTAAATCAGGACTTGAGAACGAATCCATGGTAAACATATACAGAGGTATATAAGCCAGATGATTATTCTACATATCCCCTTCAAATTGGATGCCGGATAAAGATCAATTCTCAGGCTAACAAGTGTAGCCTCCAGTCCTCTTATTACACCGAGACCCAAACATTTAGACCTGTTTATTGGAAGAAAAATATCCCGAGTTATAAAGCGGAGATATTAATCCTCAAAGAGTGCCGATATCATCTTCAGATTAATCTATCATTGAACTTATTACAAACTTTCATATAATGATACAGGGTAGCCCGGAAAATGGAATCCGTAAAACTATAAACCACAAATAGAATTCAAATACATAACATAATTGGCTTAATTTAGGATGTGTAGTGGAGCATCGGTGTAATATCGATTACACTGTAATTGATATCGATTACATTGGTTTAAAAAACCGGTTATAGTGTGTTTGATCTAAAAAAAAAAAAGTTGCAAAGTTATATGTGGAGTATTTCTAGAAATACATAGCCGCAAGTACAAATTTATATAAACATGTAATGGTAATAGTGATTCACAGCTTTTTGTGCAGTATACGAGACAAAGAACACTCAATCGTTGTTATTAATATTGTATAATTATATTATTGACTATACATGCACATTATTTATTGAAAAAAAGTAATCCAAATGTTATTAAAATAAAATTTTCATGTAGATTAAGACTTCAATCGAATTTGGATTAGTTCCCGATTACAATCTTTTCGGTTGACCTTCCTGAAAATGGAGAGAATATCTTGCAAACTTGCACCTAATATGTCAGTCCTTTTCTCATTGTTTTTTTTTTTCTTATCCATTAATTAATGGACAAGACATGACTTACAGTAAAGCATTGGTATCCAATGCAGACTACTATATGCGTCGGGTCCATGCGTCTGTCTTACAAACCGACGTAGCCGAACCTTACTTCAGCGGCAGTGTCGAACCGGCAAATACCACCACATTACAGACAGTTTTTTTCATAGGTATAACCAGGAAGATTGGAATTTAACGGCCTTCGCCGGTCTTTCAAACCACTAAAGATAAGGTTTGGGCAAAAGGGAGTCGAAGAACCTTCCGCCGGTTCTTATAAAGGCCGACGACATTATTTTCAAACATTGTATTCGACAAAGAAAGAACTTTATCTGACAATAAGGAAATAAGGAAATTTTGCTGTTGGATTTGCGGACGCTCTTCAATTTAGTCATACTATCTGCGCCAATCCCTTTTTATCAAGGGTTATATCAATGGTTCAAAATACGTGTATTTTAGTCGATTTTGTAAACAGGTATGTTGTATTTTTTCTGAAGCATCCTGTATAACATGAATGGTATACTCATTTGTTTGAAAGATTCCATCTTTTTATAAGTAAGTCAGATTCAAACAAAAACAACATTTTAGAACAAACGCAATCTAATTTGTTCTGTATCGAAAAACATTGACAAATTGGGTCAAAATGTTTGGCTCGGATTGCAGCATATTAAAACAAAATGTCGCCACGAGAAATGATACTTAAATTGGCAATAAAGTACTTGAGTAAGCCAAAAGGGTGCAGAATATTGAATTAGTTTTCCCCATTTTATCTTTCGAAGAATGCGATAATTCATCTGTTAGACTGTCAAGAAGTGTTGCTCAGTACTATCCCATCAAACTATGGTACATTTTAAAAGGATACTACATGTATTGTACCGGAAACGATTTCCTCATAACTCTCTCGTTAATCATACTATTCTTTTTTTAATTCTTTCGATTGAAACTCAATCTAAAAGTTTGTTGTCTGGGACCAGTTCAAAACTGGAATGAAAATTTCAATCGTACAAAATCAAAATATAGATCTATTTGGCTGACTTTATGATGTATAGTAAAGCAATAGACATCATATAACAACTGACATCATTCATACAGTTTGTTTTATGTGGAGTGTTTCTAGAAATACAGAGCCTCAAATACAAATTTATATAAACATTTAACAGTGGTTCACACCTTTTTTGTGCAGTATACGAGACAAAGAACACCCAATATCTGTAACTGAATTTGTATAATTTTATTAGCTGTACTTAACAAACTTAATTTATTCGAAATATGATAGTGGACGAATATCATATTGTAAAGAAATTACTGTATGCCCACACCTTCTAAATTCCTACGATTAGATTAAACAAGAAGCCTATTTAAAAGATTGCAGTCAGGGACTAATCCAAATTAGCTTGAAATTTTCAATCTAATAGATTGGGATTTCAATCTCATTTGAATTGGTCCCTGACTGCAATCTTTTATATTGACTCTTCAATCCTAGGAATTTGGACAGCAATTTCACTGAAACGTTCATCTTTTTAGCTGATACAGAACTCCCTCTAACATGTCTAATATACACGTAAACCATTTCTCAACTAACCATGTGCAATTCTCCACAGATTTATCTTATCTTCTAATTTTTATATTGATAATATTTGTTTTCAAATTTCTCAGGCAAGTAAGCGATTTCCAAACAAAAGTAAGTAGTTCCCCATAAATTCTCTTTATATTTCGTCGAATGCAATTAGAAAAAAGCTGTTCATATCAAGATTGTCGGGCATCAACATCAATAACACGTAACCTGGAATACATTTACGAATAACAAACCGCGAAAAATTCTGCAAATTTCTTTAAATGGATAAGGCGAATATGAAAAAAGGAAAGTCATTCAGAGATAAAAATAGGTTGTTACAGTCATTGTTCCCAGGCTGATATTGATAATTATCTGAAAGACATTTTCAAACATTCAGATTTTGTTATTTAAAAAAAATATCAAATCAAGATGCGTGATCTATGCTATTACATTCAGATTGATGAAAAAACAACAACAAAAAGTGCAAAAAGAAGGAAGTTATACAGGCACAAAAAGGTATCTATGGAAATTGAATGAAATGTACCACTGTCGCTTTATTCCTGCACAGTGTGTATACGTAGGTCATATTAAATTGAATTTTAGCTTTTTTTGAAGCACCAAACGTTGATATCGAAGCCTAATGTTTTTTCAGAGCCTAGTTTATGTATGTCATCCACCGTGCAGGTAGCATGTTTAGTGCTGACAGTTGAGATTTTTGAAAACGAAAACAATGTTACACATTCACAGATTCACTTTCCCAGTCTTGCCGGTATAAAAGGAGAAAGAAGAACATGGGGTTATCTGTCTCTGGTAAGGCCCCGGTCACATAGGGCCCCGGAAGCAACACGATTCAACACGAATCTTTGTTAACAGGTTAATTCACAGTTAACTGCTTCCGAACAAAGAGTCGTGTTGACTTCCGGGGGCCCTATGTGACCGGGGCTTAATGTGACATCAATGATCGTCATGTTTAGTCTTGTCTAGCTAGTACATACGTGCTATGTCACCACAAACCTTCAACACCTTGCCTACATCTACACGCACTCTATGTCTTCATGTATCCTCACTCTTGCTCATAATGTTTGCAGATTTTCGTCAATTCTAAATCCTCACAAATATAATTATTACTGTCCTTTTATAGCTTAAAACATGCGACTTGGATATAATTCTAATAATTTTCTTTGAATGAAATTCCAAAGATTTAAACACTTCCTGCTTCAGCGAGCACTGATTTCTTTATGAGACACATATTTCGAAATGCAGTCCAAATCTTTTGGAAGACGAATATTAGTAATACGATGAACAAAATATTTTGTCAATGTGACTACTTGATGGCTAAATTTCAATGTTAACCCTAATGTGGAAATGATATAGTTTCCATTATGACGGTCCTCTTGCATAAAAAGTTGCGTTGAAACGCAACTCAGAAAATTAAACGCAAGTCCTAAATGCGCGTTTCTGATTGCGTGAATTTGGAGATGCGTTTAATTTTCTGACTTGCGTTTAAACACAACGTTTTATGCAATAGCCCCCAGATCATTGAAGGTTACGCCCTCACCCGAGACAGAATTCATATGTATTATGAATATGCAAAAAAAAATCTATAGAATTGTATTCTTCTTTACATGGGTAGTATTTACATGACTTATAATGTCAACGAAGTTTTAATAGATAAATTTCCACATTTCCAAACGGTACGCTGAGCACGATACAATAGCATATGTGTTTTGGCAGTTTCAATTCCAACCAATTCCGTTTCTATTACGTATGATGGGGTCACATTAATTCGTATCCTTTTTCTAGAGCATTTTTGGATCGTGGTACTTAGCACAATATATCTCCTAAAATACAAAATTATTTTTTTAAATCTTGGCANTCGTGTTGCTTCCGGGCCCTATGTGACCGGGGCTTAATGTGACATCAATGATCGTCATGTTTAGTCTTGTCTAGCTAGTACATACGTGCTCTGTCACCACAAACCTTCAACACCTTGCCTACATCTACACGCACTCTATGTCTTCATGTATCCCCACTCTTGCTCATAATGTTTGCAGATTTTCGTCCTCACAAATCCTCACAAATATAATTATTATTGTCCTTTTATAGCTTAAAACATGCGACTTGGATATAATTCTAATGATTTTCTTTGAATGAAATTCAAAAGATTGAAACACTTCCTGCTTCATTGAGCTCTGATTTTCCTAAGAAGACCCATATTTCGAAATGTAGTCCAATTTATTTATGTTTACCCCGAGCTGTATGAGAGTGCGATAGCGAGAATGTTACTTGCATACATTAACGTCGTTGGTTTAGACAAATAATGCAGCTTAATAATAATAATTATTCACAACATTTATATTGCGCTTAATACGAAGTGTTTCTAAGCGTTCTGTGCATTATTACCCGGCTCTAGCATGGCTACCATCCGGCGCTCACTCGCATTCAACGAATTTCTTCCTATATACCGGAACCCAATAAGGTGAATAAAGTAGTTGTGCATTTGATAGAAAGGAGTGCATAAAATTTGACTAGTGATGGCTAACTTGTAATGTTTTCCCCTCGTGTGGAAATGTATAGTTTTCATCAATAGATCATTGAAGGTTGCGCCCTCACATGAGACAAAATTCGTATGTATTATGCATATCCAAAAATGCATAGAATTGTATTCCTCTTTATATGTGCTTTGGCAGTTTCAATTGTAACCAACTCCGTTTCTATTACGTACACATCAAACACGACATAATATAAAATCTGATTTGATAACTGGATATTTACGAGATGTGGAGAAATTAATTTGAATTATGATTACATTAAGGAATAAAAATAAGAGTAAGACAATTTTTCATGACCGAAAATTTGATTTGATTTGATTTATTCATTTTTTCCATTTCAATAGCATTTTCACAAATTAAACAAGAAATTATAATCATTTTCCAATAAACACAATGATACTTACATATTATCAGTTACACACAAATCAATACTATATAATGTCTAAAAAGCGAAGCTCATTGAGGTAGAGAAATAGAGGGGCATGTAGAAAAAGCGAGGCTTGTAAAATGCATGCCTCTTCTTACATTAAAGTTACATTAAAATATAGTTTATGTGACAAAATAATCAGTGTAAGTAGTTGTTATAATGACAAAAATGCAGGAAATTGGAGAAAATACAAAAAATAAGAGGATTAAGGAGAAGGGTCTATAATGTTGCAAATTACAAGGGTGGAATGAAGAGAGGACAGAAGGGAGAGAGTGGAAAAGATAACAGGAGAAGAGGGCAGGCGCAGCTCCAAAGGATTTGTTTGGCCAAAGGGTGGAAAATAAATGCGTTTCATTAGGTTTGTGAATATAAGAAAGAATAAGGTTTGCGAAATTTATTTATTTATATATTTCTCACATTAGCTCAGGAACAACTTTTCTGCTGCCCTAAAATTATAAGAATGATGAAGAGCTGTCATTTGAATACGTTTTCTAGTTCTCCAGATCACTGACATCCCATCTCATAAAATAGTTCCCCGTCCACAAAGCCAAAGTTTAGATCCCCTTAAAAACCGGTCTGCTAAAAAAAGTAGTATTATAATTCCATCTTCCACCTCCAACATATGGCAGTGATAAGCGCTGTAAAGTGAGTCCCAATGAAAATAAACTGGTCATTGATGTATACCCATAGCCGTAGACGAATCAGCATCAATACATAAAAATTCAGCTACACAGTAATTGTTGAACGTTACGATTCCTTTTGTGATGATACGTTGGATCAAAGTTATCGCATGCTCTGCGCTTTTTCAAACGAAATTCGTCCCACTCTGTACCCCCCTCCTGCCGTTAGATTAGTTAGATTAGTTTAGTCATTGTTTAAATCTTTATTTCATTTTCCCTTTAACTGTGTGCCCTTTAAACTTTTTCCCTTTGGACCCCCTCAAAAGCAAGTGACTATTGAGGACAAAGGGAATACTGGGTTAAACACGCCATAACGTTGATTTCACATTGCCCCACGAATAAGGACTCGAACCTATGACTCTTTGGTTGAACGGCAACAGTCGAAACCACTGATGTTTGTCAGCTTGTAAGGCACAAAAGATTAGCAAAGCATAAACTTAGAATATTGTATGGAAAATTCATATACTAGATTTCTGGATCCAGAATCTGTCCAGGGGGTCTTATTTTATGTGTAAAACGAACCACTAATCTTCAATTAAATGACACAAAAACACCCTCTCTGTAGGACGTATCCTAATTCCGTTCCGGATGAAATAAATGTATGCCAAACAAGTCACTAATTGCGGCTAATTACACGGATATTTTTTTTGGATCAACCCCCAAATTTTTCTCTTGTAAATTTACAAATATAAATAGGTGAAATGGACAGTAATAAAAGTCAGCTAGATTTGTAAATCTTCTTATCCTCTTAATCTTATGTTACCCACAATAGATCAATCGTGACAAACTTTCTAAGACGGACAGGAATGTAGTCACCTCTAATCCCTCGTCTACTCAATAGTTTATCTTATAAGTTTTTTTTGCGATTTCGTAGTGTTTTTGTCCTGTTGCTGATCTAACGGAAAATGGTAAAAATGGATGCCATATAGAATTCATGTCCTGCGGTGGTCAGAGGGGTAAAAATAAGAGCGTTCGCACTACAATAAATTACCGCAATTCTGACATCGATATTCGGTAATTTGTATTGCGGACATGATTTTCTTATGATTACGGATCGCGATCGAAATCACATTTCAGAGTGCGATTATTCGAAAATATCAACCCGACAACCGTAGTGCAAACCGTCAGATGATTTAACTAACCCCACAAATGCAGCGTACATTACGGGAATTCCACCGTGCGGTTTATGTGTACAGTGAATGTTCCGTTTTACTGGTCAATTCACTTCTTGGTTGATGTCTAAGAAGTATTTTGCCATGTAATTTCACTTTATTGCCATACATTTCGTTAAACTCGATTTCCTTTATGTGACAGTTTGGACATGCGCAGTGCGCTCCTATCAGTCCTTCTAGGCTTCGAACCGTTCATCGTGTAGCATCTGTCTTCGATCGTATGGCTTCCTTGCATGGTCGTATAGACACCCATACTCTGCCGATGTGGATCGCGTAGCTGCCGTGTTGATACCGTGTTGGCAGTCACATATGGTCATCCGTCCCCAATCCCAGAGCAATCCTTGATTATCACCAACACGAGTCATCTCCGTGTACAATCTTAAAGGAAACCGTTTGGATAGGGCTCTGATAAAGGAGGCTAAAGGCGCGGGCATACCAAACACGGCACGGCATCACGGCACGGTATTTACGCGTAATCTTGGTTGTTATTGGTCAGCGCGCTCCTCCGCGCAAAGGATGTATAACAATTGGCCAATCACAGGGGAGATAGCGCGTGAAAACCGTGCCGTGATGCCGTGCCGTGTTTGGTGTGCCCGGGCCTTAATTCTCGACAGTATCCAGACCATCGATGATGCATGTATCACAAGTAACTCACTAACTATACAGACTTCCTGGTTCTCAAATATGACGACTAGTCCAGAACACTAGTCGAGGCTGATCTGTGGAAACTCCAATATTTCACGGATATTCCCTCTCTTGCGAGATCTGGGGCCTGTAACATAAAAGAGATGCAATTAATCTTGCAATTAATTGCATCTCTTTGGTACACATTTTGCCATAGACTTAAGATAAATATTTACTGCAAGTTTAATTGCATGTTTTATGTTACAGGCCCCTGCACTGGTATAGCTGCCAATACGTCAAATGATTTCCTTTAACATGTTTAAGGTATTTATCGTATATTAAGCCCTTACATGCAGGCAAAGCCCCTAGTTATCTCATAGAACTGTTAGAATTCAAGACTCACCAACACACTCTTAACCTTAACAAGATAATCTACTGCTGCAGACAACAACTCGTAAAACAAAAGTCACACTTGGAGACAGAGAGTCTGCATGTACAGTTCCCTAACTTTGGAATACACCCCCTTTGATATACAAAATTCATCTTCACTCCAAATCCTCAAATCGTAACGAAAAAACATATTTTTTCAATATTAAATTTTAGGCATAACGACATATATTTCTGGGTGAAAACTAAATGTACCATTCATTCGGTGAAGGGTCCATGTCCTTGACCTAACTGATATAGGAACTCTTAAAAGCGCAGTAGAATATATTCAAATAGTTTCTGCGCTATAATAATAATAGATGCAATTTATAAAGCGCACGTATCCACTAATGCTATATTATGTTATGTTATATGAACAATCGACGCGACCTGTTTGACACTCTCAAAATTTGTAATTGGAATTGACTAACTATAATCGCAGTCCAAATACTTGTAGGCCGCGTTCTGACGATAATGAATAACTGGCTCATTTGTTAAATTACCGCTGTAAATACATCATTTCGTATTTGAGACGAGTAAAAATTTGCGTTTGGGGCGCCCTTGAAGAATTGAATTAGGCAGGTGGCGCAGAAGGGATAATGGAATGATGTTAGAGAGGGAAGGCTCTCATTCTTGATAGAGATCGTTTTGATCCATCAAACATCAAGGCCTCACCTTGGTGACTGTGCATGTACGCTCACCAAGTCATTAAATTATCATGATAAGTCCGTTAGAAATGGGATACTAATTAAAACTAGTTCTGGGGCCTGTACCATAAAAGAGAGACGATTAATCTTGCAATTAATTGCATCTCTTTGGTACACATTTTTCCATAGACTTACAATGAATATTTATCGTAAGTTTAATTGCATCTTTTATGTTACAGGCCCCTGGTATGTTAGATTTTCAGTCTTCCAATATGACACTCCCTCCTAAATTGCTGGATTCGATCACATTTTGTAATACTGAGCGCTGGCTAGTAACGTCACATCAGATTTAATGACAACAGACTGGTAAAAAATGACTGCGAAAAAACCCAGACCTTATTCAATAACCACCATAAGATATTAGTATTTATTGATTTTAACGAAACAATTATGTTTACATGCAATCATGTAATTACTATGACAACAATCTCTTTATCCGAGATAGCGATTTTGATATTCCAAGCTGCTCCTCCAAGATGCCCTGTATAACAAAACCTCCAGATGTTGGAAACAGGCTTTCAAGATTCACATCTAATGTCTATAATATGCTTCGGATGAGGTTCGAACCCAGAACCAGCCATTTCATCGCGCATACGCTCTAACCAGAGAGGCACATACGAAACCGATTTAATACTGCTGCATTTGCGAAGATTGACTTTGCATGTTTTCAGAAACTTCAGGTGGATTTTTTTAAATCATATTTTTATGCAAATGTACATTCTAAAGGTCTACAGGTGATGAATATGACACATATTTGCTGGGTTCTTACACGGCACGTGATAATGGTGGTAGAAACAATAAAGAGCTGGTCTCCTGTCTGCTATAGCAGTGTGACTTGTAACGAGCTATCCGTACCGTGTAGTAAACAGGTAAATACAGTAAACTTGAAGGAAAAGAATCGTTTTGGGAGAGTTGGAGCTTCAGAATATCAGATATCCAATAACCTTTTAATTTGCGGTAAAATAGTTACATAAATTTTCAATAACAAATTAGAATAGGTTTATAGTTTGTTTGAATGAAATAGTACATCGGATTCATTCGCCAGCGCACTGCCTCATGGTGCGGAAATGTCACTCGCCTTTGCGGAAAGCAACGGGGTCCTCCGTCGCTGGCTGTCCGTAGGCAGGAGTGGCCATCGGGGCCTTTGACTGTGACATTCAAACAAGAATGTGTCAGAATTCGTGCGAGGATCATCTCCCAATTTCACACACGTTTATTGTTATATATGGAAAGCAATATATGAATAAGTTTGATCGAATCACATCAATTTCTTCATTCTGACTGTTACAGAAAAATGCTTTAAATTAGCGATTTGCATCGTTTCGTATATCCAGGTAGACTAATAGTTTTTGCAACGCTCTCACACGTTTGCTATGATTCATTTTTCTCCAAGTTATATTTGGCGCAATGTAACATAAACATGCACGTTACTATAGAAAGGCCATGCAGAGAACAGATGCTTTAGTTTGAGTGTACGTCTCAATGATCATGATAGATGAGCGGATGTATTGACTGCATGAAACAAATTGATAGTGACATTATAATGGTCATGTAAGCCTAATTACTTTGTCATGAACCGCAAGTCAACACAGTTGAATGTTGTCATAATATATTAATGTTAGTCGAATGATTAGTAGCATAATGAAACAACAAGATATGGAGAGACAGTTACAAGGTGAGACAAACCATGTCCTCGTCCTGTCATGATAACAGAATGGTGGGCTAATAGGAACAGGTCCTCTCAAGAGTATGATTACAGAATGGTGGCCTAATAGGAACAGGTCCTCTCAGGAGTATGATTACAGAATGGTGGCCTAATAGGAACAGGTCCTCTCGAGAGTATGATTACAGAATGGTGGGCTAATAGGAACAGGTCCTCTCAAGAGTAGGATTACAGAATGGTGGCCTAATAGGAACAGGTCCTCTCAAGAATATAATTACAGAATGGTGGACTAATAGGAACAGGTCCTCGTCTTGTTATGATAAAAAAAAAAATAATGGCCTGATAGGAACAGGTCCTCGTCCTGTCATGATTTAAAAAAAATAATAGCCTTATATGAACAGGTCCTCTCAAGAGCATGGTGGTCTAATATGAATATGTCCTGAAACAATTATGCCTGGTAAAGAGACACCCGGCTTTTTAAACTTAAAGATCTATTGTTTTATTTTAAAAAAATGACATTCCACCAGATATATGCGTATGGTAAGATTATGCAAACGTTTTGGACAACTCCTGAATGCAATGGTGTGTAGATATTAAAATGCGATAGCTAATTTGAAAGCTCCGAATAGGACATTGTAGCAAAGAGAAGAAAATGTGCATTGAACAATTAAACTGGTGTGATTCGAAGGGTATTTGATAAATACAATACAATACAATATACAAAATATCTAAGATATCTATATCATAACTAATACTTTGCATTATAACACACTTGCAAGTGATTAGGCGGTTTTGGCTCACTTGCGACGATCTGACAAGCAAAAATAATAATTAAAATATATGATGTATTGCTGTCATTTGCTTTGGTCAACATTGATCAATAAACATCAAAGAAAGGATTGTTTATGTATTTATTCATAAATCCTCCGAGGTATAATTTCATGTTATTAGTGTCATAATAAGTACTTGACATATGGCAGAAACATAAATCAATTTGCGTGATAAACCTATTGATGATACCTTATTTACCCTACGAACACATGTTATAATCTGAATGGCTGTGCAAGGTTTGCCAGACATAGCAACAAACTACATTCAAGTGCTATTTCTAATTATAGCTAGCAGTTTAAAGGAATACTAAGTTTGCAGAAAAGAAATACATTCATGAATAATATTCATACAAAAGAATTGAGATTCATGTTGAATTTTTCTCATTACAGGGTATCATTGAGGAAGTCAAGTTCGTATTTGGTCAGCGAGGGATGAGAGTTCTACGACTCCAGGGATGTGATTTAGAAGCCAGCTCCAGTCAATCTTCCATCTCAGAGGTTTCTCCAGACTTTGGCACTGGTAGTCATGATAGTCAACTCGCTCCATTCGGTAAGTTCATCTTTGGCACTGGTAGTCATGATAGTCAACTCGCTGCATTCGGTTATGCCCCGGTCACATAGGACCCCGGAAGCAACACGATTCACCCCGACTCTTTGTTAATTCACATGTTAACTGCCTCAGAACAACGAGTCGGGATGAATCGTGTTGCTTCCGGGGTCCTATGTGACCGGGGCTTAAGTTCATCTTTGGCACTGGTAGTCATGATAGTCAGCTCGCCCCATTCGGTAAGTTCATCTTTGGCACTGGTAGTCATGATAGTCAACTCGCTCCCTTCGGTAAGTTCATCCACCCACGGAAAACCACATCACTTGATAGCAAATTTGTTTACACCTTCTACTTCAAATGAATAAATTCCAAATTCCAAATTAGCATTCTTAGCTTTGTCGCAGAAATAAATGTATTCATTTATATGCTTTATTAAAGCTACCTGGCAGCATTTGAACCCCCAAACTCTGGGTTATTAGACAAATGTCATAATAGTTACACCTTGCTTGAACGAGAAGGTTGGAAACTATCCCAATATTCAGAACCATGAACTTGAAGGTATTGACATAATTCGTTGAGGGATAAAAGGAATGTTACAAAGAAATTCATCAATTTGTCTCTAACGAACCATAATGGAATCAAACACTTTTTTTGTGTGAAGAAAACTCTCAACACTGTGGAAGGATTACTATTTTTTTCATTATCGCTGAACCATGTCAATGGATAATATCTTTACCGAGTATTGTTGTTCATCGTCGTGAACTTTTAAGTGTTCCGAATGTTGCAAATCTAAAGATATATATTGTAGAGATTATTTTCCTTTTTGCTTGCATTAAAGGACAAAATCACAAATGTTGACAGATCCCCTTTCTTTAGATATCTTGCACGCCTTTCTAGTGTAAGCATTTAGTATGTACAGGTTGATCACTGGTCGCCTCAAACACATAAACCCTTGTCTAAGGTAAATAGCTTATTCTTAACACGACTACCACATAGTAGAATGAGGGCGCTAATTATCAAAAGGTAGTTGAAGTCGTAATTCTTCAATCAAGAAAATTGGAGCAAACATGAATAGCTTTCTTACACTTTGGAGCAAATCTTGGCGCCAATTATACGAGGAAATATTTACGATGACGTGAAAATTGGGGTCAATCAAATAAAAAAAAAACTAGTGGCATAAAAAATATCTGGCTACGACATTGCCGCATAGAATATTGGAGAAATAAGAAATCCCGTTCGTTTGCTCAACTGTCCACTTTTAGTATTTTCATTGTAACTCAATCACCTGTCTTATTTTCCATGCATTTTCAATGTTATTACTATATCATTATCTCCTTGATGGCTTTTGTACAATCGAGGCATAAACTCAAACCAGCAATCATACAGAGGAAAAACTCCTTTTATGAATATAAATTCGTAGAAGTAATTTTAGTGTAGAAAAGGATGCTGTGCACCATAGATATTTTAAGGCATTACACAATCTCATTCCATTAGAGTAATCATATAATTATACTTATAATTTCATTAGGCTTGCCTGACATAACATGACTCACATAATTTTCACAGGCAAGTATTGTCGTCTATTGTCTGCATTCATGTGGACATATAGCTGTTTTTGTTATTAAGATAAAGACTATGACTTTGAAAAGCCAACCTGAACTAAAAACTTTTCTTTTTCTTATGGTCTTCTGACAAGAAAGTTGCATTCATGGATCGAGTTGATAACACAGATTCATCTCTTTTATTTCTTTTGCTATAAAGGAAGAAAACTATCATTCCAATAGATAGAATCAGACCGATTTTAAGATATTGAAATATATGACTGTGTTTTAAATGTATTTTTTTCAGCTCTTGACCTAATATTTCGATCGTGGACGTTTTACCTTAGAAGAAAATACTTTCTTTAAAAAAAATGTATTGCGAGCAAAGTATATCTTGGCTTAGAAAATGGTGATTCATCTAAATTTTCTGAACTTTCCTTTTCGGTCATATACTCCAATAGACATATCAATATTACACCTCTTGAAATAAGTCAATTTACTTTTTGGGTTTCATCCCCTTTAACTAGCTAGGTTTGTTTGAAACCATGCTTTTGTGTTTACATAGATCTTAATCGTCAGTTTTTTTTCTTTTCTTATTTTCTTTTCTTAAGCTGAATATGTAGTTTTAAAATATTTAATCCGTTGCTAGGTCTAATACAGCATGCCATATTGATAATGTTTAATATACAAGACATATTCTGTTTGAAAAGCAATCCACACCATTATCAGATTATGGACCCGTCATCATCCTATCGACTACGTATGATTATATACACACTTGTACAAATCAGTCAATGTCAATGATGACATCACGTAAACAAATCATTGAAATGTCTTTCTCCCTAGTATGATTAAAGGAGTGATGACGGAATACAATATTTGTATAGTGAAATATTGACTTGAAGCGTTGAAAGTCTCAAGTTCACCGCTTTAACTAGGAGGAGTGGATATGTGATTTGTTTGGAGTTATTTGAAGTCAAGGTCAATGTTGTCTTCTAACCGACACCTTGCTTGTTGTTGGTCATTCTCCTCTCTAAGGTAGACCAAACCCACTTCTAAGGTTATCAAAATCATATACCACAAACTTTCCCACTATTACACCGTGTAGAGTGGAATCCTGGAACAGGAGTTTCCTATTAATTCTACAGAGACGAATGTAACACGGAGCAGCTTCAGTTGGGAGTCAAGTCTTTCCTGAGTTCGAAGTAATTTAGAAAACGGGTCACTTTGTGACGGATAGAGTAACCCTCAGCTTATGTGACTATTATTATTATTATTATTATTTATTCGGAAAATTCAAAATAAAACAATTACAGTATAGGTAAAGGATACAAAGATAAAAGAACTAGGTAAATGAATAATTGATTAAGACTCTGAATCGAAAAGCTTATGTAGAAATGAAAGTGAAAGATCCCTCCCATCATGCTGGCCATGTTCGTGTTAATCTGAAAACGCCCGACATCCACACAAAATAACTATTATATGAACTATTTCAGAGAATTAAATTCAAAGAGGTTAGGGAAAGTAATGGTAATTGTGAATTACAGCGTTATTTGTTGTTTATATCTGACTGACATTAAGCACATAATGAAGGAGAAATAACCCCCATTATTCAACCAAACTATTCACCAGGTTCTTTTCACTGTACTATATAAAATATCATGTCTACATACCGAAGTTATCATGTACAATAGCGAGCGGAAAGAAGTTTCTCATCATCAAATTTCCAGAATCAAGAAGAGTTCTCTTGTTTGCCCCCCTCCCCCCAGAATTGTTTGGATGCCCTTCACTGACCTCCAATGGCCTCTAAAAATGGACTAACCTGAACTAATTTTGTCGCTTTTTACTAAAATTGAGAAAAGAAATCACAGCGAAATTATGAATAAACATGTGTAATATAATCTGAAAATATATTTTCAGATGCTCTTTGGCTGTTTATCACCTTTTGAGTCTTCATATACATAATGTGTTTGAAAAATAGTTTTCAAGCCCAACCGACGCTATTTTTTAAAATGGCATTTTAAATGACATCCAAACAATTTTTTTTTTGGCTTATTGCCGTTTTCACAATTTACAAGTCAGCATTGCATGTGAAATCGTATCATTTCAAATTGTTCATGTTGTTTGCTGGTTTAATTATAAATGTGAAGAGAAAGAATTTTAGAGAAAGGATGTGACTGCATCACGATTCAGTTGCGATAAGTTAACAAAAGTCGTAATTGTTGGCATCATCATTTCCACATACCTTCAATCTCAGCAGGTCTTTAGAACCCCGATTGGAAACACGACTTCTGGTCATAATTGCCGTTTCTTTTCAGTTCCTAATACCGTTCGTATTCTTGTGTCTCTGAAGGTCCTATCTCGTTGGGTTTGGATCTTGTTCGCGACTTTCTTCCGATTATCTCTCGACTCCTTCACTCTGTTGAGAAAGATGAACAAACATTAGTAAATAGTCGTGCCTAAGACGTTCTATTTTGAGACATTTTTAATGAGAGATTTTCTACCAATATGCAAAATGAAATCAGAGTCAGAAAGAGCCGAAGCAAACATGTGATTATGATTTGCTAACATCCCCGAAAGAACTCAGTATCTACAATCTACACAATCTGGTCTAAAATTGACCACGCTCTTTAATTTGTTTTTGTTAAAGGTGATGTCTAGCTGATACCCCTTTAGACAGCAGCATAAAATTTAGATTGACAGAGCTCATAATTTCAAGAAAATCGGACTGCCAATAATGGATTAATTTTCAATGGCATGAAACACTTGTAAAAAAGGTGAAAACTAATTAACAATTTTCATGACTTTGATGACGTCATATCTATCCCGTTCATCTTCGTGAATTTGGGTTAATGCTGTTTTAGCCAAATAGGCGGGTTTACTAATAGATGCAAATTTTATGCATACCTCTAACACAAAGGTTGTTCTTGACAACCCGAAAGCTTGCCCGAGGCTTGCCCGACATAGCAACAAGT
>BQKZ01001033.1:79020-97327 GCA_036244855.1 Temnopleurus reevesii
GGGGGGGGGGGGCATGCTCTCATCCCATCATCCCTTTTCCGTTTCTTCACTGTTACTCCAATCTTGGTTTGGTGTTATGTTGAGGAGGAAGACCAGGTGGATAGAAAGACATAATTGGATCACACTGGGGGCCATACAAGTCTCCAATCTATTTTGCAGCAAACCTCTCTAGTCAATGCTTGCCAGCTGTGTGCCTTCCTACATATAACTTTCCTTCTCCATCCTTCTCAGTTTGTTGTTGTTGTTTGGTAGTGAACTTGTATTTGTATTTGATGTGAAGGAGTGAATGCACTTGCTGCGATCTATAAGAGCTAGATCAGCGAACACATTCACCTTTGACATGTCTTCTTACGCGGCCATGAAACTACAGATGTGATATTTGGAACAGGATTGCGAGTAGACACCAGACTTTTCGCTCACTCAGCCTATTTTCACATGGCTTCCCACACAGCGCACCCGCAGACAGATAAAGACGAAGAACGTGTCTTCTTTCTTATGAAAAGGTCATCGAATATGGATACTGTTTGTTCCCTTAGGGCGTATCACTAAACAAAAATAGTCAAATTGAGTTATAATACAACAATGATCTTGTCCGATTAGTTGGTTGGATGAAGATATAGTCTTGAAGACTATGATAAAACGTTACTGCAGCCCGATCTAACTAGTGTAGTTTTGTTTAAAACAGAAATAGAAACATTGATTTTCACCCCTCCCACCCCTTGTATGTGTCTGATGGAGGTCATATTGTTGACTTGAACAATGTTGTAAAATATGAGCAATAAGATATCAGGATATATCGCTTCCGCAGAAATTCACAGTTCAATTCTTGTTTTATATTTTGCGTCAGGGTTAAGACGGGATTGGAAAGACCACTCCCCCCCCCCCCAAAAAAAGGGAGAAAACATCAACAGATTAGATCATTATAGATAGAGCGTGTGTGATGAATGCAATAATATCTTATAAATACAGAACGGAAGCCTAATTTACATAAGATATCATCTGTACTATTTTTCTATCCAAAATAACAATAGTGGCAGCGTCGAAGTGTGGTGGTTCTAACTATCGCCTTGGAACCAGTGGGTCGTCGGTTCGAATCCCACTCATGGCGTAACTTTCCTTCACCAGGAAATTTATCCCATTGAAAGTGACCATGATGTGGTCAATTTCCCATTGAACGTCTAGAAGGACCCGCTAGGAGTACCCATTGTGCACAGCCATGCCATCTAATAACCTAGGAATATAGCTCTATATTAATTCAGGGTCCGATGGGAGAATACTCGAATGGTTATTAACATTATTATCATTATAATTCTTATATATGTATATATTTTTTTTTTACAAGATCCTTATTATCTGTCGGATTTTCTTCATTCTATATCAGGAAAAAGGGAAGAAGAAGTATGAAGAAATGACAATGAAAAAGGATAGATGTATACGATTGCAAAGGATTTGATAATTCATTTTATTTCGATGAGGAATGTGGTTGAATCTGTGAGAGCACTATTGACCTAGCAGGAAATCTGCCTGTGACAAGTGTAAACATATCAACCAAATATAATCAGACATCTTGACAAGTCAGTTTCCATCACGTTTGCAAGTCAAACGATCATTCATTCATTAATTCATTCATTCGACCGCAATCCTCACAAACACTGTATTATGATTATTAAATATTTCAGACCAGAAACAGAAACATTTTTATTCTGAACATAGAGTGGGCTTTTCATAGATGGGAGGGGATGGGATGAAATCGACCTTATCTCTATACTGCAAAATACGTCATGTAATGCAGGCCATCATAATCATTTGTCTACAGATGAATAAACAAAGAACATAGAAATGAAAATTTATATTAGGGACTGTTATTGCATGACAATTTATTGCACGATAATACCATTTTATAAAGCTAACATAGATATAAAAGCTCGACAAGAAAGGTCATCTTCTTGCCGTATGCACTTTAAAAGGGTGCAATGTTGCACCTTGTAACATTTCTTTCAGAAAGGTTCAAATTTACCCCATTTCCTCAGGTAGCAATTGTTGTTATAAAATACTTTAAAATATAATCACCCACGCCATGAAGACCTCACACCACTATAATGGCGTTTGATAACCACTTAGTTTTAACCCATTACCACTTACCAAAAATTGATTTAAAAATCGATATAAAACCAATGGTGTCTATCTGGACATTTTTCTTTCCCATTTACACAAAGAAGAACTATTGGTTGTTCTGACCGAGGACATCTCATAATTTGTCTCCAGTAGAATTCTTGGGTAACTCTTTTTTTTTTATCCTTGTGCAAACTCTCATATCCGAAGATGTTAAGAGGGAATTTCTTATTAGTCTATATCTCAGAGAACGAGCTAAAATACCAATTTCAAATTATCTGGAAATGTAGAAATTTGTTAATCTATTGAAACTCCAAATCCCATTTTTCTCATTGCTCCCATTTATTTTTGATGTTTTTTTTTTTAAATCATTATCAACACAAGAGTCATGTGCTTATATAATTGGGGGTGTGCGTCCTGTAGGATTGCTTCATTCTAGGGCATACGACTGAGATGTCCAATCGGCTCTTATTGAGGGATTGTCTCAAAAGGGTGTGAAGCTAGCCCCCCCCCCCCCCCCCGCGCCTCGGTGATTTATATCTAAGTTTTCTTTCAAATGAATCTCAAAAAGTGAAATATTACAAAAAATAGCATTGTAACTAAGGCTCTTAAAAAGAATACCAGAATAAACGCGCGTTCGCTCAATGCATCCTTTCGAGAAAACGCTGGGTGTGTGCCTGTGTAGAAGCCCCCCTCTTCAGACTATCCATTATCTCTCTTCAGGATAGAGATTTGGTTTCCAATGTGAATGACTTCCTATGAAGTAGTTCACCTCCAGTGGGTAGAAGCCTCCCTCTTCGCACTATCCATCAGCTGTCTTTAGGATAGAGATCTGATCACCGATGTGAATGGCCCCTGTAAAGTAGTTCACCTCCCAGTGGGAAGAAGCCCCCTTCTTCGCACTATCCATCAGCGGTCAGTCAGTATTTCGGTCAGCTTTAAAGTCCCTTTGTTAAAACAGTACCTTTACCCCCTACCTCTTTAGTTGTGTTTGGAAAGCGAAAGACCGTCTGAGTAGGTTGACATTTTGAACGTGACTTTCAGTGATGACTTTTTTCAGATACCAATATAGCAACCATAAGTTTGACTTACATAAATTGAATAATTACCAGATTCAAGGGTCTTGTCAAGTCCTCTTATTATTTTATTTTTACCACTCATCAGGTAATTTATTTTGTAAGTCAAAGCTATTTCTTCCTTCCCATCATATTCGACCTCCAAGCAATGTTTATTGAATTTCCAAACATGGAGATATGGGGATGCAGACAATGAATTCTGATTTTAATTTTTTTTAATTTTAAAATAATAATCAGATTAAAAACTGTGTACACACATGTGTTCATATATCTTATAGTAGCTATTATATTATCAGTATTTGTTTCAAACGTATGTATTATCCTGTACTTGCAATTAATTCAAATAGGATTATATCATGTTTGAATTATTTTGATTTCAAAATGAAAATAACAATTAGATGAATTCCTATCTGTACACACACTGATCTTGACATACTAGATTGATAGTCCTTGTTTCAAAATATCTGTGAGAAGTTGTAAAGTTGTAGTATATTCGGATCAGATAGTTGCTCTATATCTAGATAAAAACTTTGTTTTGATATAACCAAGGGCAATCAATTATAAACCTATGATTGTATCATTGACTTCTATCAGCACCTATACATGTATATTTAGCAGATTCATATAATGCTGCTTTGTGGCATGTGTTTTCTATCAATCAATATTGGATTGATTAGATTTTGTATGANTGTGTGTTAATGTTGTCTCCCCCTCACCGCTCCGCTATCCACTATTTTGAGACAAGCCCTTCTTGAGCGAAGAATATTATGACATTAGAACTGTCTGGGGCTTCGAGTGAATCCTTAATACATATTTTGACGGGAAAGGAATGGTCATGGCTGACAGATCGGAGTCTATGATGTCTTATAAATCCGGCCATCGTTCGAAAGGAGAGAACAATACCGTCGATAAGTCATATGTCTTGGAATGAAATGATCCTTCATTTTCACACATTTGTATTTGTGAGATATTGCACTTTTATGAAAAGGGTGCATAAACATGATAAATGGTACCAGTGCTGCATTACTTTGCATCCTTAAAGGCGCAAAGTTGTATGATTATTCTTAGTGTATAAGGTATACTTACATGCTCCAAATGACTCTTTTCGAGCAAACCTATGAGACCATCTTTTATTATTACTATTTCTTGCATGAGTTCCATTTTCTCAAACGATTGCAACTACTTCTATGTTAATCAGCATAATTAGAAAACGCTCTAACATGATATTACAACATAAGATATATCATTTCACCAATTCATCCAGTTTCAAACTAAATATCTTTCATAACTATTGTATTGTTTATCGAGATTGAATAAACATCTACAATCTATATTATTAAATGAAAATAATAATTTTGATTTAATTTGATTTAGTGTTTTTGTCAGTAGGGTCGTACATATGACAGGATAAACCATAAATGCAAGGCTTATTTCTAATATTTTTTGATCGTCATAACCCTCAAACTCAAAGACAACAGTTTACAATGAAGTGTGAGATAGAATTATCCTCACTATTAAAATCCATTGTACCAACATAATTTTTAAAGGCAAAATTTTTGCTTATATTAGGGATCATATTGAGTGAAAGATTCAATTTCTTTCAATTCATGTGTGATGACCATGGAAATGCTGTGACACTATACCACAACGTACGATCTTCATATTTGCACTATGATAACATAATTCTGTAATATACATGGTTATGTCATGCCAAATGTACAAAATGACAATCGATTTTTTTTTTACATATTTTTTTTTCGAGGTGGGTAGTTGCGAATATCTAAATATTTGATAGGAGAATTGGATCAAACTTTAACTGAGTGTAGAATAACTCTTGTTTGACCCCATGAGGCCCCTTTTAACGCTATCTGGAATTCGCAAACACTGTAGCTTTTGTAAGGAAAACATTGGATTTTGACTTGATATGGATTCAGATTGGTAAGCGTAGACAGTAGAATGCCAAACCATTTTATTAGTACGGATTCATCTTCCGATACAATTATTTCCAGTCTGTATCATTAGGCACAAAAAAGTGTGATTATTGGACATGATTGATGAAGGAACAACCTCTATCGCGAAAAAGCTCTCTTAAGATAAATAGATATAAACTCCTCAAAAAAAGTTTGGAAATCTAAGTTTACGGACACATAGCAAAAATATGGGAAATTTATTTCCATATCGGGCAATTTCACTGAAAAGAGTGATTTATTACCCAAAGAATGACATCACATTTATTTACAGATGTTATTTCACGGCTAAGCATTTCCCTATGAAAGTAACAAAGGTATGTGAGTAAACACTGCAAAATTTGTAATTGACTTAATGTTTATGTCACCTTTAAAATGTGGTTTTGAATGGATAAAATTGATGCAAGAGCAGGAATAAACGATTAATTAAAGAGTGAAATAATGAATAAATGGTTTTTTTTTTCAGGTGAAATTTTTAGATTGTTACCAGTCATTGCAATAAACATCTTTACAAGTTGATTACCATTGAATATTCTTTATTTTATTCATCAATATATCCATTCACAGGCTTGTATTCATTTAAATCCATAGTTTAACAACGTGACTACAATAGATCGATTTCTGATTTGCAGCTTTTGCGTCCATACTTTTTTATACTTCAAAGGAAATTACTCAGCTGTGAAATAACCTCTGGAAACAAATGAGGTGTCATTCCAAAGATAATAAAACACTCTTTTCAGTGATATGACTCGATATGGATATAGATTTCCCATATTTATGCTATGTGTCCGTAAACTTAAATTTCAAAACTTTTTTTGAGGAGTTTATAAAGAATTAAAAAAAATGAATATTAAAAACTAATCATAATGATAATATTTGTGGAAATTTGTTTTTATTCTATTGAAATAATTCTTGACACGACTCAGTGGAACTGGAGAAGCGAACAAAGATTTACCCTCCAATCATGGGGGGGGGGGGGGGGGGGGGGGGGGGGGGCGCCATCAAGCAGATCCATGAGATATATTGAAAAGTACTTGTTTATATAGGTCAACAATTTAAATGTATCAAGTTTAAAAGTGAACCCACAACTACAGAACTCTGACATGTCTGAATAATCCAACCCTATGAATAGGAGGCCTCTGAAAAGACACTACCAGAATATGAAAAATAGTGAAGCCATTATCACGAATAGCTGAAGACTTACTAAATGCCAAACATGTTTTCAGTTTCAGGTAGGTTTTGGAAAAGCTTTGTTGTCATTATAAACAAATAAATATATTGTATTCCTTCATATTTTATTTAAATGTAGAATTCGATAAACAAAAAAGTGAATTTGTGAAGATTTGAAGATCATATCTTCCAACAGAGCCCGTTTAAAATTGACAATATTAATTGCCCAGAACTGATGAAAACAACGCTCATCGGCATATCAGTGCATGTTGCGTGAAATCTCTTCACAGTTGTTGTCCAAATAAAGTAATTGTGGATGCTCTCACAAAAAAGTTGCGAAAGATATTCACTGCAGTAGTGTATATTGACAAAGAGGAAACGTTTGCAGGGATTAAAGACGTACAAGTTGTCGAATTTGTAGGAATTCAACCATCGAATTTATCGCTTTTACATTGTGAAATTGGTAATTGGTTTGCTACAGAGTAGAGCCGTTATCTTGCCCCAACACTTCAGTGAAATATTAATTCATATAATTTGCTCATTTCATTAACTAATTTCTCACCATAATCAATAGAATTAGAACAATTATTCCTTTTTTTTATCGTTGCTATGACTTTCCACCTGAAACTGATCTGTCTTTCCATTGAATTGGTTACGTGAGTGGTATCATTTTTAGAAAGAATAAACATCTTGACAAAAAGGTTAAAAAAATAGTGAATTTCTGAATGAAAATCTGACCTAGAGGTTAGCTTCCGAGACTTTTCATAGGAGACATATTTCTGTAATGACTGTTGTCTACCTCGACAGAGGACAAGATCGTGAATGCTTGCTGAACTAGAATTGTCATTTCGACATTCAGTCTACGTTCAATCATGACAATGGGGTTATCATCAGGTTTATTGACCATACCTCAGGTGGGGGAGGAGTCAATTTCACCCCTCAATGTATCGCTGAAAATTCATTTAAAAAACGTTAATTCTAAGACAACTTTAATACAAATTGTCTTTTATTCAGAAGACATAAATCGATGATTTTTGCTCCCACTTGCTGGGACATTACCATGATTACGAAGAATAAAAAAAAAAAAACAATATGAGGGTGTTCAAGATTGTGTGTCTGGGTGTTTCCTGATGCTATGCAAGAATTACCACGTTTGGGGCTTCATTTAGTGGGCTATTGTAGTCAAAGGAAAGCATAATAATTTTGCATGATTATCATAATAAGCATATTTTTGTTCTAGAAACAATGACTACACAATCTTGCGATTTACATCATAGATTTACGCATGAATCGTTATTTTCTAATGTCGTGGCCCTTGTCAAAATAGATGGGATTCACCAGGTCATGTAATTACCCGATATGATAGTCCAATAGCATACCTTTGCCAACAGGTGCATTGGATACCATTGACGCACTTTGTGAAGCTTCCTAAAATGCTGACTATGGAATTTTTAACTCGTATTAGGCTCATCTTCTAGGATCCCACTACACCATGCTAAAGGTCAGCCCTATGGTAACCCATTGAATTAATATGATACTAATCTAGTAAATAAACTTGTGTGTTCTTACATGGAAGTCCACAAATATAGATTTTTGTTAATCATCATAAATTGGCGTACGTAAATCCATTTATAGAAAAAAAAGTCACGTTAAACATGAAGTAACACTGCCAGAGGCTGAACCTTGAAGTCTTTACCCATACCGTTTCCTCGCTTAAATGATGGGTGTCAAGTATTAGATGATACGTCTGAATTCCCGAGTGAGAAAGGGTCCAAGTTCATAAGATTTTGCTACTCGCTACTTTTTTTGTGCGTTAAAGTTATTGTGAATGCCTGACTGAGAGTCGTTTACTTTGTCTAATACCTTTGTCTCTTTTCGTACTTTTTAATAGTTGTTTTACATTTCATTCTTAGATTTTATATCAGTTCATTTTTTAAAACGTTGTATTCAAATTAAGGGGATATGGCTGTCAACTTTGCCAACTTCGTAATCCTCATAGTGAGATTTCATTGAAATTGTGAAAACAAATTGTCAATAAATGCTCATTTTTCACAGTTTATCCAGGGAGTTGAGAGTTTTAAACTAACAACTCCCTGGTTTATCAATTCCAATCTTCTCCAGCTTCTGGTAGCACCGAACTCAGATTCTAGAGATCTTGTAGTTTAAACTCAATAAAATCTAGATTTGTCATTGTTTCGGTCACATGCATGGCTTGTAATTGCTCCACAACAGATAAAATCTGCTGTGAATAAAAGCGAAAAAGTCTGACGGACCGTTCAAAACAAAGTTTGACCAAGATCAGAGTGTGAAATAGAGAGATATAACTATTTGGAAAGCGGTGACTTTACATCGCATGCTATGACGGAGTGCTGACGAATGTTCGTCACTTCTCTACAATTTATTAGCTTATTACATCTTACCGTTTTATACACTCAAAATAATGTTTTGTTTATCAATGGATTCGTGTAGATGGATACATAGTCGTGAACGTACATGAGGAATATTGTCATACAGAGGAAATAAAGCTTTATAGATATATGACAAAATAATCGATGTAATTAAAAAAAAGTGTACCTTGTGTCGTAATTATGCCCTCACGTCGGCAAAATTACTGTTAAAGTTCAATAGGTAAAGAATACAAAATATGAACTGTACGGGATATTCATCATGACATTTGCATCTTGAACACATTTTATAACCACAGCATATTTTTATCAACCGATCCCTGTTGAAAATTTGAATTGTATGGTTAAATCATATTTATATTGGGCATATGCTGGGCTATTAATTTCCGAGATTTGAAAAAAAAATTGATCAGAAGGTAAACATGAAACTGAAATTCTGACATTTTTCTGACAATTCTGTGTTTGAGAAGATGTCCTGTATCAAGATTAAAAAAAATATTGGTTTAAAATCGTGGTCAACGGGACTGTTTTTACACACATTTTAGAATGTTTTACTAAAACTCTTTTACTTTCTCACAATAAATACGCCATATGTAATACATTACTAATACTGTATTTCAATTTATTCAGATTTGAAGACAAATTTCCGGGAGAAATATTCGCTTTTACCAAAAACTTTCCTTGAGCTTGAATTATTGTCAATACCGGGATATATTTTTCTCACATTTGATTTACGATGATGAAAATCCAACAAGAATGTCTTTTGAAAAACAATGAAAAACGTAATAAATCGTCCAACGAAAACAATATAATACATTAAAACACATGCACACGTTACTTTTCACATTAAAGCGAATATCGAGTACTTGCAAAGAACTTCAATTGGAAAAATGAATGATTAAAATAATCCTATGTTACAAACAAAGCACAACGTGACTTGTGTAGACAAGGGAAAACTAATATGATAACCTCAAACCGGTTAAAAGCGAAATTATGTCATTCTCCACGTGCTCTGTCCACTGCAGCAAACACAGGAAGCAGCGCGTGGGACTGGTATAAAATCTGTCGGCCCGACATGGCCCAATTTTGACCCTTTATTTGCACATTTCTCTGCCATTATACATTTTCTTGCAAAACACTTTGGCACATATTATTTATTCATAGTTCTGAACATTCTTCTCACATTTTGTGCGATTCTGTGAACATTTATTTTATTTTTTTAACAAATACCAGAATATATCTTTAATCATGTTAATCACAATATAAACCATTGAAACTATAGATGCATTAGAAAACGTGTTGAAAACTTGAACATCATATCATTCAAGGTACCGTATCATGTGAAAATGTCTTATTCTGATCTATTGTTTAAAAAATATTATTATTTGGTAAAGCTATGCATTTCTTAATCATTGTTGATGTATTTATGAATAAATAGTGATTTGCTTTGACACAATAAAACATGATTACAGATGCGATAAGATATAATAAAGAACCTGGAGATTTATTTTACACAAATGTAATTACTATCCCTCTCTTAAACTGGCAGCATTAAGGATTTAATTCCTCTTTTAAAGCATTTCAATTATATTTGTTTCCAAAATTTAAATCTTATGACAGTTGAGTCATTATTTTATCCAAAAGTCCATCTGCGTCAAACGGCAAATGATGACGCAATGTGACAAAATGTGTTCAATCGTCCTAAACGGGTTAACCTGATTTCTCGATATTGTAGTTTGGGGTTTTATAATGCTGTTTTTGTTCACAAATACAGATATGTGTATGGAAGATGCATGTGCAGATAAACACATTCAAAACGGTCGTAAATTCCTCTTGTCCTTGTTTTGTGAGACTGGTTTACACACAACCCCATTTGACTGTAAACGGCTATGTGTCCCCTATGATCAAATGAATTCCTATAGTGGTATTTAATTGACAATCATGAAGAGAAAGACATTCAATGTCTGTTTGTTCGTTCGGAGACGAGTCAAACGAACAAAGACCCGCTCACATTGTTAAATCAGAATCCTTAAATTACTCTCTCTCTAGCATGTTCTTTGAGATCAAAGGAGTCTCTTCCTCTTTCAGAGAAAGCATTATGTGGCTACATTTGTTAAAGGATGGACCCAACACAATGAAGTTGGTTGCGGAAAAAGACAGAACATTTATGTATTCAAAGTGTACACGAGACGAGGAAGGGTGAGGCAAAGTACATACTTTAGAGTGGCACAGAACTATTACTAGATTAGTTAATATTGAAATACATATTTTAAACAAATATTCAACACAGAGAATGTTATTGGACAATCGTCAAACTTGCCCTATTGATAGCAATAATGCATTCGAAGAAATTCAAAGTTTTGCAGTTATTGTAGGAGCAGGTAAAAATATAATGAAACTACGTTTGCTAGAGAGAAACTTGCAAAAATTGAGAATTATTGCGAAAACTTATTTATTTTTCCCCAATACTCTTCAGTTTTACTTGGAAGTATGTAAACCTCTAAGCAAATGGATTTGTTGACCATGATTTGATTGTACAATCATATGATAAAGAAGATGTATTCTTTGTTCCTTCAATTAAAATGTATTCTTTATTCCTTCAAGAAATCTAATATCAGCGTGTGAAAAGAAATATCCATGCATGGCCAAAATATGCTCAATCGTGCAAACCAATGCTATTTTGGACGTCACTGTAATCAGTGAAGCATGTGATTGAAATGTGTCAATGATCATGACTTATCATTCCATTTCTGTAAGATGGCATTTTGGCATATCTTCATTTGGAAAACTTTGAATTTCCTCCGTTGACCTTGTACACAGATTGTCCATAAGATGATGAGTTGACATTTCAAGTATTGTCAAAATGAACAAAGTGAAGATAATTGGTTGTCGAATAAGAGTGGAATTATGTAGCGTATCAAACGTGAATTTCGATTTCTCATGCTGATCAAACCATCAGTTATACACGACATTTAGTTTGGTACATGGATTTGCATTGTAAGAATAGAAACAAACTATTTTATCAAATTATTTTTTAATGAAAAGTTCATTCTAGATAAGTACGTTTTATCGGGGGTTCACAAACTAACAATAACATTTGAAACGTGTTTTTTGTCAGTCGGGTATTTCAAGAGTTAAACATGTCAGAAACTGAATAAATAATTTATCATATTCGTATGATTGTAGGCATGCTTCCTTTACGATGTTGGACAAGCGATATTCGCTCTTCAAATAAAGTTCAATATTGATGAAGATGAAGAAAATCATAATAATGATCATTATTATTATTGTTTTTGTTGTTATTTTCATCATTATAGTTCAGTAAAGTAAGCTATAAGCTTATAAACACATAAAGATATTTGCAGTTGGTCCAATAACATTAATAAAGAGACTTTTGTCATGTTTATTTTGTATAGCATCGTGCTGGAGAGTGGTGACACGGTTAGTGCAGACTCTAAGTTATTGCGACTCTGTCAAAATAGTGTTTGACCACCCATACTTTGTGGGCTGCAATTAGAAAAGAAAGCTGTTTATGACCTATTTGCTCTTTTGCATATGTAGACCCATATATTTCTTTATCCTATTTCAATATATTGTTCGAAATTTGTTTTCTTCTGGACTTAAATGCTACTTCGATAAACATTGGGTGGTCTTTTAAAAGTTCTCCGTATTTTGCGGAGTGAAAGGGCGTCTCTTTTGATGAATAGATATTACACCAACTAAATAGTGACTGAATCTGCGTGCTTTCAAACATTCCGATTCACCTCTGTCATAAAGGGGGGGGGGGGGGGGGGGGGGGAGTCAATCCTCTACTTTTGACATCAGACTCATCTGCTCATAGACTCGAAAAACGCGTTTCTATGTTAAAGCAAAGACCTAACACCTCTGCTTTGTTTGATCTGACATCGCTCCATCTTTGATAAGATCATACTGCATAACATTAGCATGGTTATGTGTAAATTTGGCACTACACTGAGTGGCACAGTACTGTTCTCGACTCAATGAGTGTAACATTATGCAAAATAAGGCTGTTTATTACAATCCGACCCAATATCATCATCTAGATATAATTTTTTCGTTGCCTTCATGCACTCTCATCACAGCCTACTATTATTTATATGTTCGGATTCTTCTTTCCTCAAAGGAGGTGGCCCTGTTTAACATTTACTTACCCGTTCTTCAAGATAGTGGGAAAAGGCCGATTTACTTTTAATTTCAATTTACGAAGGTTTCTTGCAAATGAACGTAGTTACGTGGCATTCCCTAAAAATAATAGAAACAATTGAACTGCTTTGAATAGGTGGGTTTACTAATAGATGCAAATTGTATGCATACCTCTAACACAAAGGTTGTTCTTGACAACTCGAAAGCTTGCCCGACATAGCAACAAGTAATGTATGCAAACTGGATTCCAAGTATTGAAGTCTTATTGTTATCAACCGGACTATGGAATACCACGTAACTACGTTAAACGCACATAAATTTGAATATATAAGTAAACCCGCCTATTGAGATTAGATTTGTAGATGAATGACCACAAACAGTCGACGTGTTGACTTGTACTTCCGGTCTACTGTAAAGAGGGGCATGTCAATGTAAATCGAAATCTCCGTATTCTTTGATATCTGTATCTAGGCTCCTGCTGTGACGTGTCGTCTAATCGAGTGTCAACCAATCACGTGTCAAGAACCGATTATAAAACTTGGAGAATGCTGCCCTCACTGTCCAGGTAAATATCGATTCTTGACCTCTCTTAGCCATACCAACGATATTCTTAACCCCCTTTTAATTCCTTTTTAATGTATAATAAGAACCTGAAAACAGAGGAAGGGTCTTGCTAAAAATGAACNTGTGTTGTTCAGTACATGCACGCACCCATGATTTTGATAACCGGGGTGCTGAGCTCAAATTTGGCGCCCCTGGCAATGCCTGGGGAGCTTAGTTGAGCTGACAAGCAAACAAAAATCATCACCTAATTTTGCGCCCCCTTTAGCGCCCATTTACCATCAAATTTTGGCACCCCCTAGCTCTGACCTGGGAGGCTAGCGCCCCACAGCCCCCCCCCCCTGCCAATATCAAAATCATGGGTGCGCGCATTTGTATATATTACTTATTGCTATGTCAAGTAAGCCCCTGGTAAAAACAACCTTTGTGTAGAAATATCGCATAGAAATCGACTCGACTCAGTAAACGGAAGCCTAAAATAGGAGGGTTTACTCATTCAAAAAGCTTTTCTCTAGGCTTACCTGACATAGCAGTGAGTAATGTATGCAATTTGGATTAAAATCATTCACTGTAAGCAAAATGTAGAATGCCCTGGGCGTAAACAACCTTCATTCAAGCATTAACAATAGTTAGATGGACACAAAATAAATTTCCATTCTTTTCATTCTGTTGGAAAATGTTGAACAATAGTCTAATCTGGGATTTTGTTTGTGATATGATTCTAGTTTGAATGAAGTTGCCAGCTTTGTCCAAGTCTTCTGCCCCCCTTCCCTCCCTGCGCACAGTGATTGCAGTTCACTTTTTCTTATCCGGTTTAAGGAATAACTATGTTCGTAAGCAAGAAACGTGCATCATTTAGAATCCATAAATAAACCGGCTGATTTACTAGCCCTTAATTATCATTCACTAACAGTTCATGTCATCCCTCACTTGTCAAGGAAATAGACCATTTTTTCTATTACAGTCGAATTTATTCTTATGCATCCATACAAGCTATGCATTCGGCCTTTTTGCTAACAAATACAGCTCGTCAATAGAAAAAAATGCAAGATTAGTATTGCTCGTTCGGACAAGATTACAGTCTTCCAAACCTAGCAACAAATTTGCTTTCCACATTCACTCTATTTACATATCAGGTGACATTCTTTTTCCCTTTGTGCATAGAATTTTAGACATTATAAATAAAGTTGTGTATCGTGTATGGACACACGAGAGAGATGTAATGCCTGTATCTCAGGACTGATACCTCTGCACATTGATCATTGTATGCATTGGGAATCGAATCGCTCCAAGAAGGTTGACAAAACTCTATACATTCAGATTTTATGCATACTTTCAAACCAAATGCTGTTCATAGCCATATAAAATTTACGAGATGTTTGTCAAACCTAGCAACTATGAACGTTTGAAAAAAATGTATTCAAAGGATTCAATAATTGTCCCTACCATGTAGAACAATGACTCGTATTATTGGAGGGGACCTTTGGTTCTTATCTTCTAACGGAACGGACATCACTTTTCGCAGAATAGTCCATATTTGAGTCACTTCATAAAAAGTCTATTTGTTGGGAGTAAAGGTTTTTATCATGAAGGTAAAGCAGACAATATGTTAATTGTAGTCTGGTGATGTTAAAGGAAGACATTACATGCGTAATTACGTGTGAAACAGCCCATCATTCATGTATTCTCCATCTCATTTTAAGGTCCATAATCTTCGCACCACAAGAAAGGACCTGCTCTACGGTTCAATCAAAATGGGGACGTGAGAAATGAGCTTGCCATGCACCGTGAGCAGAAGGGTCAAAAGCTTTTGGACAAAGTAAACACCTTTAACAATAGCTTGATGGACACAATAGAACATGCCCACCCATCATTCCGCAGAAGTATGTCAAACAGGCTTTCCACAATGAATAGGCATGGTACTTTCTTATGTGTGTATCTAGCTATTGTGAATGCCTGAATGAAGTTGTTTGCTTTGTCCAGAATCCTTTGTCCCATCTGCTCACAATGATGGTGGCAAGAAACGTGTTTATTTTCCATTGGCTAAAGCCCCGGTCACATAGGGGCCCGGAAGCAACACGATTCAACACGACCCGTTGTTCGCAGGCAGCCAATTGTGAACTAACAAAGAGTCGTGTTTAATCGTGTTGCTTCCGGGGTCCTATGTGACCGGGGCCTATGTCCTTTCCTGCTAGTATGAAGAGAACAGGTATTTTATGCGTATTTCCATCTATCGAACACTAGTCAATCAATTTCTCTGTCAAAGATACGGCGTAATGTTGAATTAGAGTTAGTAATTTTGCACATTTTATTTAATTTTCATGTCTTAAGTGTTATAAGGGTAAATCGCATTCAGATTCTATGGGGGATGTGTAACGTGATTGTTTGTATTCTATGTGTTACAAGTGTAGGTCCAGATCAAGAAAGCATACCTTCTGTTGGAGTAGGTGTAGGTGCTGGTCAAGAAGCAGGTGTGATAGCAGGTGTCGGAGTAGGACCAGTGGTCAGCCAACCAAACACAATCCCTTCAGTTCCTCGGGTCGAAACAACTGAGCAAGAGACAGTTCCACCCGTACCACCTAAAACACAAGAAGCTCCAACCGTTGCTGGTATACCACACTCTGTAGTTGATCCTGGTGTGATTGAAGGGCCACTAAACGATGGGTCTCCAATGGTCATTTATCCATGGAATAGTCCTGGATCTAATCGAGGGAATAACTTCGCTCAGCCAACCCACGGTGCAGGACCCATACCAAGTATTAATGATGTGATGCAGAACGGACAATGTGCTATAACATGTGATCAGCTGAATCACTTACAAGGATTGGTCGATGTCTTATCACAAGGACAAGAAAACATTCTTACCAGAATGACTGATATGGTAAGAGTAATACCTAACAGAAAATGAATTTATTGATACTGTTTATTATTATATAATATTATTTTAGCCTATTAAAAAATATAAAAACTTTTATTCACTGTATTTTCAGATAAAATTGAATCGTATTCAAATTATTACCCTGTTATTTGTTTAGTTTGTTCATTGGAAAAAAAAAGACAAAAATAATGATATACAAAGTTGCCTGCTCTTGTGAGCGTAGATAATTCAATTAAAACAATATAAATAATCTCACGATACCTCACAAGAATTTAGTCTTATTCTTATAATATTTTTCTTATTTCTTAATAAAATCACAATTCTCTTCAGTTGGCATTTCGGATGTTATAAAGTTTATTAATCAGACTTCATATAGAGCTGGGTAATACGTGACAATCAGGATATCATGTCTGATGGTTGATGAGAGTATAATTGGCATGCAGAGATCCTAACCGTTCTGAAAAAAAAAATGCATGATGATGTGAATTAAAATCTGAATCACCAAACAGGTGAACCAAACATCTGAGAGCAAGTCTGATAATAATTCACTTGCTTTTCCTCATGATAAAATATTATTTCGTCTTCAAATAGTACTACAATACTTTAATTTGTCAATACATAATTCAAAAGAACATGCGAGCAGAGCTTGTGGTTACAAACATGTGTGTTTATTTTGATAAACAAGACAGCGTAATATAGTTTACCCTCGTTCAGTTTTCTATAAATGTATGTTCAAACTTTTCTTCTTTCATGCAAGAGTATTTGATTATATTCTGATTTTATTGCTTTCACCAGGATAATAGAATTCCAAACCAGACCCCTCCATGGCTAGATGGGTGCTTTTATAAAAATGAGATCAAGCAAAACTTCGAGCAGTGGAAAGATGACTCGTGTACAACGTGTGAATGCAACGTAAGTATTACACTTGTTATAAGAATGTTGTCCGATTTGTCTACCCAATTTTATCAATCACTTTGGTTTCAAAGGAGCAACAATCGTAGTTCTAATATCCCATCGAAAAAAACATTTCATCTTTGTTAGCATATACGAATTTTGTCATAGGCCCCAGTCGCATAGAAGCCCGAAAGCAACACGATTCAACACGACTCTTTGTTCACTTCACAGTTAGACCCCAGTCACATAGGGCCCCTGAAGCAACACGATTCAACACGACTCTTTGTTCACTTCACAGTTAAGTGCCTGAAAACAAAGATTCATGTTGAACTGTGTTCAGTCGGGGGCCTCTATGTGACTCATTCATCTATGACGAGCCCATTTAGTCTGAATCGACCGATCATCATGTCAAATAGACCGGTTTACTAATAGATTCAAATTTATGCACGTTTCTTGCCAACGCTTGTAGTTACGCGGTATTTCTTAAACCGCTTAGTAACAATTGAACGGCAGAACTTGGAATCTAGTTTGTGTATATTACTTGTTGCTCTGTCTGGCAAGACTCAGGCAAATTCTCAGGTTGTTAAGAACAACCATTGTGTACTGAGAACGCATGCAATAGACCACTTTCGTAATGTATTCAAATTTATTCATGTTTGCCCCAAGACGAACTATATATTCAGTTGCCAAAAGAGAATGAGAGAACAATCGTGAGAATGCAAATTGCATACATTAGCGTTGCTAGGTTGGACAAACATCGGAGCTTGACCAACCTAGCAACAACCACTTCATGCTTTCCACATTTCTTCTTTTGAAACACGATTATTTTATATCAGGTGAACAAATATTTTGTCATTGTGCATTTGACAAAGAAGCGTGCATAAAATTTGAATGCATTACGGAAGTGTTCTATTTGGATCTATTATTAAACCCGCTTATCATGGAACGAGCAGTGACGAGTCGACTGAAATAGGCGGGTTTACTAATAAATGCAAATTTTATGCATACCTCTAACACAAAGGTTGTTCTTGACAACCCGAAAGCTTGCCCGAGGCTTGCCCGACATAGCAACAAGTAATG